>JBAMJV010002669.1:202500-226731 GCA_037951105.1 Echinarachnius parma
ACATGTTTGCTGACATCAAGCGTTTGTATGCTATATACGTATTTTTAAACAAAAAGGCAAGACAGGCTTGTCTGCGAAAATGATGGAAGATAGGGCAGATTCAGTTCGCGAAAGGAAATTACCACTATTGAGGAAAAAGTCAGAGGGCCGTTGATTGGGATATCAACCACGATTAATATCTGATTTTTTGATTGAAAATCTCCCTTAGCCTTCGATTTAGATGCGCTACTTTCTCCTTGACCTAAACAAATGTGATTTGTCAGACTTTTTTTTTGGCTGAGATATGAAAGTGAGTTGGAGTAACCCTGCCTAGTCCTGTATACATTCAATAAAGACAGTATTCAACCCTACCATTAAAGGGGACCACCAGGCAAAGAACAACACATAATTATATGTGTTGGTACCATTTTGTGATATCAAATAGGTACCCAACATTTTACAAAGGGTTGTGTAATTCATAAACAAAGCAATTAATTACCACCACTTACGGAACCACTATTATTTCCTGGTTCCGTACGGGCCAAACATTTGCGCAGATTTGCGAGTGCGCCAATGCTATTCACGCGTACGTTTGGAGACAATAGAATCCCGGACGCTTCGTTCGCTCTGGACAAAGTAGTCTTCGTGCATGCAGACCCATGAACGCATGCTTCAGAATGGTGATGCGTTTTCTAATTGTAAACAATTGAAATTGAAATTGAAAACATATTTGTGTGAACTTGTTGATGGAATGGACTACTAAAGATGTTACCTTTCAATTTACAAGAATTTTATTTTTGGGTGGTGGTACCCTTTAACCATAAATTCACTGTATGCATGCATGCCAAGCGATTAGCTTTTTGGGGGTATGCTTCAGTAGGGACTCGAACCTGCGCCCCCCTTATCACGAGGCAGGCGTGCAACGTCTAAGCCACCATGTCCATGAGGATAATGACGTTTATCATCATAATAATGATGATGACGATTATGCCGATGGCAATGATGATGGTGGTGATGACGACGATGATGCCGACGGCGATGATGATGGTGGTGATGACGACGGTGATGATGATGATCATCATCATGATCGTGATGATGATGAAGATGATGATGATGATTATGATGATGATGATGATGATGATGATGATGATGATAATGATGGTGGTGGTCGTGGTGGTCGTGGTATACGGTAATTCCAGCAGTGGTGATGATGTCTATAATTTTGATGATGACATTAACGATGTCAATGATAATGATGTTGTTGATGATGATGATGACGATGACAATGATAATAATGCTGCTGTTGATGATGATGATGATAATGATGGTGATGAATTGGTGATCGTGATGATGACGACGATACATCATCCTGCTCCTTGAACTGATACTTGAACAATAAGTTATATATATTTTTCCCAGTAAAACAAAATTGTGAATAGTATAATAATGAATTAATAAATAGCAATATAAGTAAACGTAAAGCATTATTATAGTCAAATCCATAAAAAATGTTAATTTAAAGATAAGGGCGATAAGGACAATTACTAACGTGACTAAAGAAAATTAGTTTAGCATTCTGTTCACTCTCTCTTAATTCACGTAATCCAATCGAACAAAGACAGTCGTGCCACGTCCTAGCTAGCTTTCTTGAATACCGCAAAGCGACGCCAACGTCGAAGGGGTGAAGAAACTCAGATCTCAATTATAATAATAATGAAGACAATGAAATTTAATTTCCTTCTACATGTATTTGGAGCCTTATGAATTGAAGAACCCCCATAAGAGTTTGGTCATTGTTAATTATTGCCCTCGCTATTACGGCAATATGCCGTGCAAATGTGACAATTTCAATACCTCATAAGCCCCGCCTTACATTCATTCTCTTCATCGTCGTCGTCTTCTTCTTCTTCTTCTTCTTCTTCTTCTTCTTCTTTTATCCACGTTTTAGACGTTTTATGCTTTTTAATCATTTCACTTTCTCCCCCATTCAGGCCACAAAGCTGCCATCGCCTATAGACCCCTTCATTGAGTCCTAAGTGCTCTTGCTCGTGCTTTATTCAGTTTTTATTAATGATTATTCTGCTTTATCATCATGTATATGAAAAAGCGTCTCGCCGAGTGGGACAATGAAAAGAGCAATGTTTTGAAGACTTTTTTTTTTTTTTTCACAATTTCCACGTTTTTTTTTTCTTCTGTTTTCGATGTACGAGGATGAGGGAATCACGTTTTATAATTCAATCTTACAAATATTTTTTTTTTTATTATTCCAATCAGTTTTAGCTTCTCGAATTTAAGACAAGAGCGCTTTCTGGCAAGCCGCGGTCTGCGATTGGCCAAACTCCTTTCTTAAGTTTTCCTTTGAAATAATTATCTCACGCATGCGCACGCACTTCTGTATTCAATTTAGTCCCGCCCACCTGTTTTCCAATAGTGGAGTAATAGTAAACATGGTAAAAGCGAACAGACGATTAGGCCGCACCTACCCGGCGCGCGCTAAGTGAACAATTGACGAATCACGAATCAGAACGCTGCCTCCCTTGCGCCAATCAAAAACACTTTCGTACTTCGGTGCTAACAATTCGCGTATCGTAAACACACCCGTGCATGCGGAGCGAGTGCGCTGCTGCACGCCGCCGCGGTACCTAAACTCCAAAGTCGCGGTTTTCTGTTGTTAGCGGTTTTTTATTCACTACCAAGTCTGCATTGATTATTGACGGTCATACATAATCACGGCGGGCTAATCACAGCTCGTCAAATCGCTACTATAATCATTGATGCTTTGATTGTCCTGCCGCGAGAGATAGGAACTACACTAGCTCCTGCCAACAAACGGCCTTCATTTTCAACCTTCGATTCGGCTGGGGAAACTTCGATTCATTCTCCTCGATGACGGTCCTCTAACGAACACTGACACTCATTTAAACCTCCTGAATTTAGATTCAATTTGGAGAAGCCTTGATTTATTCGACTAATAACCGTTTTGTATTCGAATCGGTTGGAAAGAATTTTGGTTCATATTCAATCATTCAAAATTTAATTTTGATTTGATTTTATTTGATTAGCAAGAAAAAACACTTGTATTAATATTCGTTTATGACGGTCATCGAAGCAAGCAAGATGCCTGGAGAAGTTCCTTTCTCCTTCGCGCCGACCCTGCCCGCGATGTCCTTGTCGGGTCACCCTCATCTTGGTGGTCTTCCACTTCCCCAACTCATACGGAGGCTCGATCCCCGCTTCGACGCGCGGCTCGACGTCAGGTTGGACCACGATGGGGAGAAGTCGTCATCGACGTCCGCGGCGTCGATTTTCTCCGGGGTGCTTGCCCCGACGCCCCTCTACCAAGGTATGCAGGGTATCATCCGACCACAGCTTGCGATCCTGGGGCACCACGACGTCGCACACGATGTCAGTTTGAGTGCAGCAGCAGCAGCAGCTTCCTCGCACCTCGACACCTCACCGCCACCCGCAGCCCCGCGGGCCCCACCGGCGGGCATTCCCAGCTCGACCACCTCTTTCCTCGTAAAGGACATTCTTGCGAGCAGGGCGCCGATCCACAAGCCCATCCCGCGCCACCCGGCGTCGTGTACCACGTGCAACTGCCTCCGCCAGCAGAAGACACAACAGACAACGACCAGTCCGACTACCAATCCGTCAATCACTTCGACGACGTCTGCGAGTAATGGTAACAATAATAATAACAACAATAACAATTCGCGTGGAGCGCAAGCGCAAGGCGCCTTCATCACACACCACAACCATCAGCTATCGCCTCCACAACACCAACAACGCAAGCCCTTTCACGATAGTCGGTCGTCGCCACCGTCATCGCCCACAACTGAGATTCAGACGAAGTCGCATCCGACTGCCTCGACGACGCCGTTGTCGAGCCACGGTCATCTTCCAGTGTCGTCGCCACATCTCCATGATCACCACCATCATCAGCAGCTTCCACTTCCACTGACGACATCGTATCATCTTCCACATCATCCTCATCCGCCGCCACATTTCTCGTTTCCTCCTCATCATCCACCTCATCATCATCATCATCATCGACATCAGATCCCGAGCCCGCCTGGTTCGCCGGTCGCACCGGGGCATCTTCAAAACGCCGCCCCACCCTCCGGCATTCTGAAGTTCGGCGTGAACTCCCTACTTTCACCGCATGCTCTAACTTCTCATGGTAAGTTGATCTAATGTATTATTTATAATTGTCTTTGACTATAGTTTACGTGGATGTTTGTTTATTTTGTTTGTTTGTGTCTTATCTGTCTTATCCGATTGTTTGTTTGTCAATGACGTGTTTCCTTTCGTACATACAATAGCATCAATGGTCTGCCTGATTGGGGGCACAACTTATGCATGTCTTTATTCTTTTTCTTCAAAAATGGCCCCTTATATTTGTATTGTTTTCGTCTGATTATTGGGGGCCGCTGAACTTCATCACAGAGTGACCATGCACAATCATCTAATTATATTAAATGCCTCTTTCTATGTTCCTAGCGATGCAAATGCCTTCCCTAGTTCCCTTATTAAATATAAATATACAGACAAGTCTGCAGCGATGTTTAAGAATCTCAACAATTCCATATATCACTAGCAAAAAGAAAAAATACCCCGCTTCGCGGAATCGGGTAGTCTTTACGAGCGATTAATTGCCTTGGTAAAATGCACAATCACAAGTCGCAGCGCGCGCCCAAAATATCGGCACCAGTCATGCTAGTCACGAGCCGTATGCTCCACTGGATAGCGCACCCGGTCGCTGGCTGTATGCCCCGCCTGGCCTGGCCGGTCGAACGACGGAGTTTATTCGGTGGCGTTTGTACATAAGTAGGCGGATCGCGTACCATCCGTCAAACCAAACACTAATATATAAACAGTTAGTACTATCGTAACGCGGCTACACAGCCGAAGATGTAATGTTGTCGATGGCTGCGCCCGTTATTTTTGTTTCAACCGTTGTGCCGCGTGTTGTTTTCAGGAGAGCTCATTTAGTGCGAGCCTACCAAAATCATTATAATGCATTATATTGATATGGCTATGATGTTTCCAATTCACTTAGCTTGCTTGACAGTGGCGCGGCGTAGTTATGAGGGGGTTGGGGGCGCGCGCTTCGGGGGTGTGCCCCCATCCCCAAATCGGTGTGGTATAATGGGTTGACAGCGAGGGATGAAATGCCCATTTGTTTTGTTATCATTAGTGTCTTCTAGATATTCATTGTATTTATTCTTGTCTTCTAATAATTTGACAAAACAGTAACCTTACATAAGAGGGAAATCCATTATAAAATAAAGAAACTACATAGTCTGTATCCCTACCCCCAATCGGTCCATTACGTTTGGTGGGGTATAATTATATGGGTTGACGGCGACGGATACAATGCCCATTTGTACTCTTGTCTTCTCACAAGTAGCCAAAAGGGAATAAAAACAAAAGTAAAACAAAGACAAATTGAAAAACTAATATACCCCTCGCATATTATTATTATTATTATTATTATCATTATCATTATCACTATCATTATTATTATTATTAGTAGTAGTAGTAGTAGTAGTAGTAGTAGTAGTAGTAGTAGTAGTAGTAGTAGTAGTAGTAGTAGTAGTAGTAGTAGTAGTAGTAGTAGTAGTAGTAGTAGTAGTAGTAGTAGTAGTAGTAGTAGTAGTAGTAGTAGTAGTAGTAGTAGTAGTAGTAGTAGGAGTAGTAGTAGTAGTAGTAGTAGTAGTAGTAGTAGTAGTAGTAGTAGTAGTAGTAGTAGTAGTAGTAGTAGTAGTAGTAGTAGTAGTAGTAGTAGTAGTAGTAGTAGTAGTAGTAGTAGTAGTAGTATTAGTAGTAGTAGTAGTAGTAGAAGTAGTAGTACTAGTAGTAGTAGTAGTAGTAGTAGTAGTAGTAGTAGTAGTAGTAGTAGTAGTAGTAGTAGTAGTAGTAGTAGTAGTAGTAGTAGTAGTAGTAGTAGTAGTAGTAGTAGTAGTAGTAGTAGTAGTAGTATGATTATTATTATCATTATTATTACTACTACTATTAATATTATTTGTATTATCATTATTATTATTATTACTACTATTACTGTAATTATCATCATCATCATAATTATCATTACTACTTTCACCATTATCATTTGTATCACTACTACTATTGTGGTTATTGTGGCTATCAAGATTATGATCGTAAGGTTGTTGAAAAAATAATGGTTACGATAATCGTAGAGGGCGATATTGCACTTTGACAATGTTGATCCCCTGAGAAGAGCATGCTTGTTTGTATAATTGCTCACGCCTCACAGCATACGTCTATCATAATCTGCACATCATTATCGTTTCCCTCTTTCACGTTTTCCTGGAAGGAATGCTCCCCAGTGAGTTTAGATGGTGCACACAATGTGTGCGGGCTGACATGATTGTATCCCACGAAACGGGTAATAATATCATATCATGAAGCGCTGAGAGATATCATAACAGGCCCTACATCGAGAGATGTATGCACCCGCTCGGTCACCGTGGTTTAATCATTTTCAAAGAAAACCTGTTCACCAATCTTATTTTATCGGCACCAAATTATTATCCACTAGATTTATCAAGAATTAGTCATTATTTTGATATAATAATATTATTACCTTTATGCGGCTTGATTGTAATGACGTTCTCATTATATTCATTCTTGATTTATTCGATATCGATATTGTGTAAATTATATCATGTTTGTTCTGTCCTGCCTTTACATTTTCAGATTTTATTTGCTCTCCCTAACCTGTTTTTATCAGTACTATTATTTTATGAAAAATTACACATGTCCGCAGTGTGGCTGACGTAGATCAATCTGTTCCCATGTTCATTTATGTATTGATTCAATTAACTGGGCAAATTTAATCAACTGTTTTATTTTGACGCATCTTAGTTAACTTTCGCAGCACGATCACGACCGAAAGGTGTTAAGGTGCATTATGAAAAGAAAGAAGAAAAAAAAAAGAATCACGGAATAATATTCCAGATTTATTCATTTCTGTAAGCGTTACACGTTTCTCAAATATTTGTTTATGATACAATGTAAAGGACGGCGTGGATGGGTGTAGTTTTTTGAAAAATTCCCCAATCCATCCATAATACTGTGTTTTTTTGTTTTTTTTTACATTTAAATTTCTCGATTGAAGAACAAACTATTCAATCATTCGCCAATCAACCGTCGATAACAGAACCGTTAAAACCACACATAATCACGAAGCAGTTTACGGGAGTGGTATACTAACAATACATTGTAGTATGAGACCCACTCATTGCACAAATCACTGATACCATAATTTGACTTGATACCACCAGGAACGTATTAAAAACATAATTTGTTTCGCATTGATATAAGGTGTGTTGAAATATGTAAATGTGTGAAACCATGAATGCGCCTTTAAAGTGTTGAAACCGTTATGCAGTCAAGGTATACTGTGACGCCGAGATATCAAAAGGTCGACATTCATGTAAAGTTTATTGAGGGTCCCAATCAAGCGGTAACTACCCCCCCCCCCCCCCCCACCCCTCCTCCACCCTCCTTCTATCCCATCAAATAAAATCACAAATGTTGCATTTGACTGGCGTTGATATTCAATTGACCATGAATAGATAGATGAATACAGTACTGCAGTATGCATGTATATGTGTAGCTCAAAATGTGGCTATTGTCGGGTTAGATGTATGATATAATATGTTCAAGACATAGTGCTCTTGTGATTATAACAATGTCGTGAGTATAATGTGATATTTGATTTGGTCACGGGCGCTATTGTGCTCAGTATACAACATGTACAATGGACCATTATAGGGGAACCAATGGTGTATGTTTAGACCTGCGGTGCAGCTTTTCAGTTGCTGAAAAGAAAAGAATGGGCCGTTTTTTTTCTTCTTTTTGTGAAAGAGAGCTTGATATGATATTGATTTTGAAACGTGTCCCCGAGTAGAATTGAGTTTATTTGCGGATTGATATTGGATGATTGAATCAATTCATAGGGTTGTCGTCTACACCTGGTTCAATTATGTGCACCGATTTCAGACCACAAAAGACTGAAAGAAGAAAAAGAAAGAAGAAAAAAAGGTTTGACAAATTAATTCGAATCTCTTTTGTAAATATGTCTTGCATTGTCACGATAACGGTTTTGATTTGTTAGCGTACCGTGTATTCAGTGCTGCGACCTTTAATTTAATTTTCTAGTCAGTCATTGTATTGGACGTACCAACCGATAGTTCTAGTCTAGTATACCCCAATCGGTAAAAAGGCCGTTCTGACAATCGGCAGGTCTCGGGGTCGAGTCCCCGGTCGCTAAAGCCAAAGTTTCTTTCACTTTTTTATTTTAAAATTATTGACTTCCAGGGGGGGGCAGCCAGTATAAAATGGGGTAGGGCATTACCCATAGAGAATGGAAATACGAGTTAGGGTTCTTGACTTGTTTCTCTTACAACTTTGATTGTTCTGAACTAATTAGGTGCCTTTAGTTTGGTCAAAACATATCCATGCTTTATGTTTACCAAATTTTGACTTCATTATTATTATTAGCTTTAAAATTTAAAGGTAAAAAATGAACACTATTTGGGGCATAGCTATCAACGCAATGAAACATTTCCCCAGCCCCCCCCCTCCCCCCCCCCCCCCCCAAAAAAAAAGAGACAAAACACACATACACACCTTTGCAATAAAATGAATGTGTATTTTGCGAGTACATAGACGGCTACGCTACTGCGACTCATAGTATTACAATGTCAACTTGGAAGGTGTGAAAAGTTTGTTTAATACCTGTGTGCTGAATTGCAGTGAACGTGCGGAAGGGCGATCGGGTATTAGGTGTTAGAGCCACGTATATCATGCACTTTAAATTATTATTGCGTCCTAATGGGGATATCGACGATTATTACGTTCTATCATTTTGTCTTCACTTCTTAAACAAACTCTTATATTATTATAGTTTGAACTATCCTGATAAAGTCACGATTTGTATTGCAGTAATAATACTGAGTAAACTTGCATGAGAACGATTTAAAATTAACGATTCAAATTAGATTTTAGAAAAGAGATTGTGGTCATGGTATAGTGCTGTGACAATACCCAAACACAACATGATATTACATATGAGAAAGAGATAAGTGCATTGACAAATGCTTTCTTTCCGAAAGAAATAGCTTTTTCTCCTCTCGTATTCATGTATACTGGTATAGGTACCCCATCATGCACCGCGAGTGCCGGAAGCAGTGACTTACTTCACTGGGTACCCTTCGCGGAGCTCATAAATGATGGCATTGCACATATCACTATACAATTATTTAATACTTAATACATCTTTAATTTTCTTTTGTCAATCATCTTATCTTTGCATACGTACCCCAGCACGCACCATGTACGAGCGTCAGAAGGAATGCCTTCCGTGACCTTCGACCCATCATTACGTCACTCTAGGTACCCTCAGTCGCGGATCTCCAACAACATGTCATTGTGCACATCATAAGTTATACAAATAAATACTTCACGACCAGACTTCTTTAACATTAATTATCCGTCATTTTCTTAATCTTTACACCATGATATAAATACTTTACGAGTAAGTGTCTTTACCATTAATTTTCTGTCATCTTCTTATCTTTGCATTTTTTCATAGGTTCCCCGGCATGCACCACGAGTGTCGGAAGCAGTGCGTTCGGCGACCTTCGACCCATGATCGCGTCATTGGGGACCCTCCACCGGAGCTTCTACGAGGGTTCTCTGCACCCCTCGGCAACCTCTGCCCCTAGGAATCCGTTTCTCTCTGGTAAGCATGCATGCCGTGTTTTAAAGGGATCTAATTTAGTAACATTGCCAAAATCCTCAAAATTTACTTGAAACTCTTTCACTTCTCACAAAAAAGTTTAACAAGTTAAATTCCTTCCCCTGCCAATGTTGGCACATAAAGCGGCGCTTATCGCCGATTCATTAGCCCTAGGCCACACGTCTACTAAATGTAGCGATAGCTACCGAAGAGGGCCAGTCCTCTGGTAACTCGTGTGATTAACTTTCATTTCTCCATTCTATAAATGCCAAGCGCCTGGCTATAGAAGGCAGGAGGTACAATTTTGGAAGTCTTTGGTATGGTATGACCCGGTCTGGGTTCGAACCCATACCAATGATTTGGCGTTCGTACTCCACTTAAGACGGTTGACCGAAATATGGTTGAACCTGTCATCCTATGTACGGGGACTCATCGTGACGTCATCACGATTCTGTCCACTAGTAGTTAACATGAACTTCGAGTGTCTCTATTATTAAAGAGACTATGTCGTCGCGTCTGGTGGCGCTCTCGCGAGATCATCGCACGTGTGAGGGGCGCCATGTTATTCCAACAAGCTATGATAACAATAACTGGCATGTAGAAAGTTGGATGTAAAAGCATTTGTTGTTTTTGGGGGAAACAAAATAATCAAACAAACATGGACACAAATGACGAAAAGCACAATGTGTAAATTGTATCTATTTCTCATAGTGATTACATTTAATAACTCATTGTATTACATCTGTATGCGGGTTGTTTATGTCTTAGTCGTTGTTTCTACACAGTAAACAAAAGTTAAACAACTTTTTAAACAACCAAAAACGCTGTTTAAGCCGGTCCCTCTAACAACGTTGTTTAAAATTTTGAACAACCAAGATGTTGGTTGTTCAAAATTCTAAACAATGTTGTTAGAGGGACCGGCTTAAACAGCATTTTTGGCTTTTTAAGCCGGTCCCTCTAACAACATTGTTTAAAATTTTGAACAACCAGATCTTGGTTGTTCAAAATGTTAAACAACGTTGTTAGAGGGACCGGCTTAAACAGCGTTTTTGGTTGTTTAAAAAGTTGTTAAATTTTTTTTTACTGTGATATGTCCACATCACGTTATGATGATTATCGTATTCTCATAGTAACAATACTTTACCACGAAAATAATATCTATAGCTTAATGTGCCTTCCCTGCATATTATATTTCTTATAATAATACATGCTTTTGAGGAATACTATCATTACAAAATGTACATGTATACCGATAATTAATTCAACGTGTCTTCCCCTTACTTTACTAATTTTGTATACACAGTGCCTCCATCGTCGGTGATCCCCGTACCCGGCACGTTCCCCTGGCCCGGCGCAGCCCGCGGCAAGCCCCGCCGAGGTATGCTCCGGCGAGCCGTGTTCTCCGACGCACAGCGCAAGGGACTGGAGAAGCGCTTTCAGCAGCAGAAGTACATCAGCAAGCCGGACAGGAAGAAACTGGCCGGGAAGCTCGGGCTGAAAGACTCGCAGGTAAGCCCCATGTCTAATAAATGATGACACATTTTCTACTGGGTAGTTTATAAGAGTTCTTGTACCATTTCTAGACACTTGTCTCAAGTAGCCGTAAATTAGCGTTTTGAAACATGTCTCGGGTTGATATATATTCTCTTGATTATGGCCTAGTCTCACTGCACCGTTTCTCCTCCCATTTCCTCGTCCAACCAAAATGGGAATGTGGCGAAACGGTCAGTATCTAGCAAATGTTGAAGTTCCACATGTGACGTTTTGTTTCACGCGAGACGGAGTCGAATTAAAAGATATTTTACTAGTCCGTTCCGAACTTGGTCCGCATCATTTCGCTTCAGTGCTAGTACCTGCCAGCTGTCAAACGGATATGAAACGTAAGGATAAACGTCTGGAACACGACGTCGTTTCCAACGGTTTCCAAACGGTGATCGTAGGCTAGACAGGTGCATTTTTTTTTAAACGCACAATAAAGGGTAATCGGACAAGATGGGTTGAATGCTAGACAGAGACACTTGATAACCATGATAATGCTAATAGGCGTGGGCAGGAATGTTGCGTCGCTGAACTAGGCCTACCTATGTGTAAAACCTCCGGGGATTTCCGTTAATGTATGTCATTAAGTTTATACTTTTATTAACAAGAATAAACAAAACAGTTTATTTAGAGACAACAGACGTGAGCACGATGTTTTAAATCTGCTTTTCTCTGGTAAATGAATTAAGCGAACGATGTACTCAGCTCACATTTAGCGTCGTCTAATTATCTAGCCCAGATTTAGGGGAATAACCATAACCGAACGATACAAAATACGGATATAATTTACCCTCCACTGCAAAATTCATCACCACGACAATCTACTCAACATCAGACATCCACAATTTAAAAAACGATTTGTTTTCAGCTAGCGTATAGAATAACCAAACGAAATAAACAGATGCTTATTCATTCATGATGTTCAGTTCAATTCGAGACATTCGTGCCCCCCCCCCCCCTTTTTTTCACCTCTTCCTAATAATTGTAAAATTACGGGCATACAATGGAAGGCTGACTAACAAAGCAACATCAAATATAATTATCTCTTTAATTTTGTTTACTTGTCAAATGAAAGCGTTTCCGTATGAGTTATCTTTTGTTCACAATAACTATCATTTAAATCGATTAAGAATGGCACTCTGATGAGGAATTAACGATCGTCGAAGCATACAAATTAATAGAATTGACAGTGACAACATTAAAACTTTATGACGCTAGGCCGTTCACTTTATATAGGCTCCGCAATGTATTAAAAGAGGGTTTAATTTTCCCTCTACGCTATAATACGCGTCCACAGTTAGCAGCAGTGGCGTAGCGTGGTCGGACTAATTGTATTTCTTTGTTTTAAACAAATCTTCCTCTTATGTTTTCTATTATTTTGTTTCAAAGTTATTGGGGGCAGAGCGCCTCCTACTCCTACCCCCCCCCCCCCCCCCCCCCTCTTGCCCCCACGTAGTTACGCCACTGGTTAGCAGGCAATGTTCGCGTGTGCGGAGAGGTATAATATTGTAGCATCACAGATGAATAAACCCAAGCTTGAGAAAGAAAACAATCATACAATATTTGGGGGGGGGGGTCAAAGCGATTGAAGCGAATCCGTACATCTCCAATCAATTAGATCTCTTAACAAAGATTCGGTGCAATGAATATAGCTTAGTTCTGATTAACAACAAAATATTGAAAGGTATGAAACCTTATAAATAGTATAAAGCGCTCTGAAAGCACCCATTCTTTGATATTTAGCATTTTGGGTGAATAGTGCGGCACGCGCGCAATACAATAGTTTCGACTTCCTGCGACACGCATGCGGTTTTATTATAATTCGAATTGTTTTGACTTTGTTATTGATCGATCATTCATACAAAAATGATACACAAACTTTAATAATTCGAACCCTGATAGCGTATCGACTGACGTACTTACTGAAAATAAACAAAGACAACCGATACACTTTCGGCCCATTTCGGCCAATTTCGACCCATTCATCTGTCGCAATTCGTGTGGCAATAGATACATCACCCTGAATACGCGTCCTCAAAAAAGAAACCAGAATTTCCTAAGCGAATTATTTTATTTGTATAATTTCCATAATAAAACAGTTATCTCTCACAAGATCAGACCCCGAAGCTACAACAAGTTGTAGCGATGAAATGATGTTGCTTTGTTATATTATTTGTGAAGGAAATCAATTCTGTTGTCTTCATTTTGTTTGAATTTTCCTGAAAGTGTATTATTGCTCATCATTTCTTAAAGAGTGTACCAAAATCGTTTCTAAAGTTTGTCTTCATAGTTGCCTGTATTGATATGGTTGCCATTGACATACGCTATTTGCGATTTCACTGTTGTCCATTTTTGTATATTACGAAAGAAAAGAAATCAAATAATGATGATAATATAATTGTATTATTTTGGGCATAGGCTCACATCTCATAAAACTAGTTGCCATCTCCCCTCCGTTTTGGATTTGTACGATATTTTTATTGGGTTTCGGGGGGTTATGAGGTAGCTGTTGTTATTGTTGTTGATGGTATTGATTTTCTTGACATTATTTCGAAACACAGATATAGATCACGATAACCATCTTTGCAATCATCGCCCACAGATCATGATAATCGGGTTAGGCTTGAGTGAACAGTCGTTTGTTTCTGCACGCTCTCCTCCCCGCAAAAAAATAATACAATAAAATAAACAATGCGCGCTAAATGACGCGTGTGATACTTTTCGCTCAGTTGGATGATTTGATCTCATTTCTGCGGTTAATTTCAAGTGAGGATCTTCAACTGACACGAAAAAGTCGAAATATTCTCTTTAATTGTTTCCAATATCATGGAAAATTGTTACGTGCGCAAATTGGAGTGCCTCCTATACGTGTAGCATATAGTACGGACAGTGTTACATTGTTATCACCAAAATGTGCAATGATCATTGTGAATTGTTTGGGTGAGGAATTAATTAGACATGGCGTCTTTTGTTAAACCTCAAACAATAACTTCCCATTCAATAATTGATACAGAAAAATAATATATTAATGATACAGAATCTATATTTTTTTTAAAGAGGAATTTGTTGATGTGTGTTTAGTGTTCTTTAATCGTTGTATTGTTAGCATGGTTAGTACGTGGGGGGTTGGAAGTCGCGTGCGCGTGGGTGTATATACGTGCGTTTTTAGCTTTTTCACACACAATGATCACAGCTTTATAAATGCAAAAGAGGAAGAATAGATAGTAGATGAATCCGTCAATTAATTACTTAGTAATTGTGAACGAATCCATTAATACTAGCACGTAGGTTACTTTCATTTTGAGGAGTTCAATTTGGCGTCTAGTTTATTTAGAGCGGACAAATCCTTTATGTTTTTAAAGGGATCGACTAACATTGTCCAAATCCACAAAGCTTACTTAGAACTTTAGTTACCTTGTCATACTTGTTGTATTCGTATTACCAATAGAAGCATGGAACAGGTTTTGGTTTTCGAATGTCCCTTTCGTTAAAAAGATGTTTACGATTGAATTGCTACTTCGAATGTTTAACTATCCACTGGAAAGTTCTGACTGTGTATAAAGTCAGTGAAATTAGTAAGCGAATATCACTTTGCCTGGCCACATAATATTCATTTAACGTGAAATGTTCACACATTATTGAGTGGACATATCAGATCACAACAACATACATGTTTATCAACCATTCATCACTTTTTACACATTTCAACAAAGTGTATACATGTACTAGATCCCTTTAAAGGATGCGCATAATATCATCTCACACACCTGTTTCGGTGGAATACTCCATGAACTGTGAACAGAGTAAACGGTAAAGAGAACAAGATAATTAAAATTAAATATATCAATTAACGCGTGTACTCGACTGGAACAAAACACAAAATGACGGTTTAATGCATGGACTTTGCTATAGATCATTTTGAAAACAAACAAAAATGAAATAAATGCGGTAGTACTGTAGTATGATTATGAGCGTGTGTGGGATTATTTATTTTACGTTTGTAGAAAATTGGTAATTTGTTTTATTGACAAGGGGACGCTACAAAATGACCCCCTCTGAGTCCAAATTGTATTGTTTATTGTTTAAAAGCGTGCTTTATTCCGGGAAATTATGGATCTAAATAAACAAGAGAAATTGTATCGAACTCTAATTGAGTGTAAACATTGAAAATAGTTAACACAAGTAGGTTATTCATTTGTTAACGATGTTATAAAAAGAATGGAAACTAAACACTCAATTAATTATATTTGTGAAAGTCAAATGAAAACTGGTTACATTTTGTGCTCAATAAAAGATTAAATATCATAGCAAATTGAGCTATATAGTTCATATAATTATATGTTGTATTCATATTTTAACATATTGAATAACTCAGGCAATAAGATAAGAATGAAATGAAAATTCAATTAATTTAATTCAAATTGACAGCGAAATATAAGGACCCTAACCCTAGCGGTATATATTGCAAATTAAGAAATTAGGAATTTGAGTGATGATTATCATACAAAAAACATAATTTATTTACTATTCACATACATGTTTTCGACTATGTATTGACTATTATTTTGATAAATTAATTGATTATAGTTGATTTACTGATCATTTTCTTTCTTCTAATCTTCCAGGTCAAAATCTGGTTCCAAAACCGGCGCATGAAGTGGCGCAACTCGAAAGAGCGCGAACTACTCTCGACTGGCGGATCCCGTGAGTCAACGCTCCCAAACCGATCGAATCCGAACCCGGATCTTAGCGATGTCGGACAGACGTGCAATGCTATGCTGATCGAAGGCAACGATCCGGAATGCGGCGGTTCGGATAGCGAGGAGAAGGAGCTATTGGACAGTCCGAACAGCAGTCCGTGCACAAGCCCGAATCCGGCACCGCTGCAAGGTCTTTGTGCGCAGAACGAGTACTTGATGCCCACTGCGCACTTTCATCATCGACACGCCGAGTATGGAATCGAGGATTGCCGAAATAGTCCGAAGTCTGCCGAAGATGATATTTCTGACCAAGAAATAGATATTGATTAAAAGAAAAATGGACTTGTCCAAAGTTTTCCAAATATGATATCAATAACCATGGAATTTACAATGATTATAATCCGTTCTATTTTGTACAAACTAAATTACATGTAGATAATTCACAATCAAAATAATGGGCAATCAATAAATTATGTGTACTTGACAATATTGGAATCTTTAATATAACATGTATAATGAACTATGTTTGAATTGTATGATCATGTTGCACAACTGCATTATCATCTCATCGTATCACGCACTAAACAATTTATTTTTGCGCGTATTTATTTCGAACTTCTTTTGTCTTATTTTATAAGAATAACTTCTTATAATTATTATCCTCTAAACATATTCAAAACGAGTTGATTTTTGTGTCATCAACAAAATGTCGATGTACACGGGACGTGTGTTCAAAAAAGTGCTTATACTTTATTTATAGAAACGTGATTCGTGTAATTCCAGCATTTCATATTGTTGATAACAGTTGTATTCTTCCGATGGTCTATTTCTATTGTGCCAAAAATTAATCATCTTGTAGACAAACGTTTCCTTTGTGTTGCAGTTTATTATATAGTACTTCGCGTTACTAAATACAAATGTTAATAACTCTATAATAATGATACAACATGATATAAGATAACATAATTATTCGTATTCCTGTACTATATAATAATTCATATCGTGCCAAACATTTTCATCTCCAGTCATGCTAATAGAACAATAATGTTGTGCTGTACTAATATAATATTTATACTCAATTCATGTTATTTAATTTTAAATGATATAAACAAAACCTTACATTTATAGTAACAACATGTAAGAAAGACTTCAATCAAAAAGGTGAAACGTAGAGACGATGTTTGAAAATTGTTTACGAATGTCATAATGTGTAATATACATGGTGGCCAAAAAAAAACAGAACGGGGCACTTTCCAAAATAAAGTAACAAAGTAAATTTGTCCATCGGATAGGGTGTATTTTCCAATGAAAACGATACCAACGATTTCGGTCGTGTAGTTTTTGTTTTAGGGCGCTGTGACTGACACCATGTCAGGTTCCCATTTTTGTCATTTTTTGCTTGATAAATCGGACTTACTGCCCGTCATAGTATCGAACAACTATGCCCATTCTCTCGGCTGAATGTACACTAACAATGGCGCGTGTATTGTTCGTTGCTCGATGCTATGACGGGCAGTAAGTGCGATTTATCAGACACTGACTTATTAAAAATTGACATAAATTGGAACCTGACATGGTGTCACTCACAGCGCCCTAAAACAAAAACTACACGACAAAAATGACTGTTCTTCGTATCGTTTTTCATTGAAAAAGACACCCTATCCGATGGACATAATCATTGTGTTACTATATTTTGGGAAGTGCCCCGTTCCGTTTTTCGGGGTCACCCTGTATAGCAGTTAAGGGCGTATGTGCAAATATCCAGATTTTTTCTTTCGTGTAATAGCTTAGTAATAGCAATTTCCTATACATTCCGTGATCTGAAATATAAATAAGTTGTAATATAATTGTTCAAATTGAATGTAAATATTGTACAAATGCAGTGCTTCAGACAAGATATGGACGATCGAGCAATAAACATTCATATTTTGAACCATCAAAACATGGTGTAGTTCCATCTGAATGAATAGTACATTGTGTTGATGATGATGATGATGATGATGATGATGATGATGATGATGATGATGATGATGATGATAGTGATGATGATGATGATGGTTATTATTATTATTATTTTCATTATCATTATCATTATTATTAAAGTGGTGATCATGATGATGACGATGATGATGCTGATGATGATGATGATGATGATGATGATAATGATGACTATGGCGCTGATGATGATGATGATGATGATGACGTTGAAGATGAAGTTGATGATCATGTTGAGGAGGAGGACGATGATGACAATGTCAATAATGATGATGATGACGACGATGATAATAATAATGATGATAACGAAGAATGAGAAGAACAACAACAACAACAAGATGAACAAGAAGAATAGGAAGAACAAGAACAAGAGACAGAAGAACAAGAACAACTAGAAAACAAGAAGAAGTTAAATGCAACGCTTTCGATCAAAAGAAACAATTATTTGCATTCATTGATGATATTCACCATAACTCTTTGAATTAAAAGACCATTCGAGATGAATACACGACCGTATTACTATATTAACCGATTAAAACAGCTTTTCAATTTGTCTTCCGAAGATCCTACCGCGTTCCTTTAAGAATGCTGAAATCACGTGACCACCTTCAATCCCAAATTAGTGCCGCCTCGATCAGCTGTTACCATCACCCACAAATATGTATTCATCACGGCGTATAAACAGTTTATGATGTTTGATCAATCGTGCGCCAGATGTTTTATGTTTTGAATACAAAAGAAGTTCACGATTTGTATTGAGTAGTCTAATCATAGATTAATTTTGCAAATAATACGCGATGAGAAAGAACGAACGAGGTAGTACGGATCGATACACGCAAATACGAGTGTGTTCGATCTACATTTACGCGCGAGAGAACAAACATATTATTGATGGCTAATAAAGATCACGTCTTCCGCTAAGTTCATTAATTATTTCGTTGTCTACCTTCAATCACCGACTGCTGCCGATGGTAGATGATAGATAGAACCATGTTGGCGTAGCCAGTGTCGACCAAAATCGGAGGGGGGGGGGGGGGGGGAAGGGTTGAAAGATGGATCCATACAGCCAGGCATGAAATAAATACTAGACATGCTAGCAGTTCCAGTGAGTTTGTTCGATTCGGACAAAATTAATAGATCCCGTTAAACCGGTCATACCAGGGGGTGTTTCAACAAGATTCTATTAAAGTGGGACTTAATAATTATGGAGCATATTTGTAGCATTGTAATACAAATATTCAACAGCAAAAAAATAACGTATTTGAGACTTGCAACAACAACAAATATATCAATTATTTCAAGGCTCCTTGAGTATTAATATAAATATAACTTATTGTTATCAAACTGTATTCCTTTTTTATAATTTTACAATTTTACAATTTTACAAAGAAACTAACGGCTCTCCATAATTGTTAGGTCCAACTTAGCATTAAGTTCAACTTAGAACCTTTGTGACCAGTCCCTGTTTGTGACAACCCCCCCCCCCCCCCCCCCCCCCCCCCCCCCCCAGATATTCAGGGATGAACAGTGAATTAGACCCCCGGTCGATGATCGGTCAGGCGCCATGTACAATGGGACTTCGTGTGAAGATCGTTAATCCGATATTAGATATCAAACTGGGTGTATTGCATCCCGGATGTCACGATATTATGCTCAGATGACAATCGCTATCAGGATTCATCGCGAATCTATTGTTTAAAGGGATCTAGTAACTTTGTTGAAATGTGCAAAATTGACGAATGGTTGGGAACCTAACTTTAATATGTATTTGTGTGATCTGATATGTACACTATACGTAATGTGTGCACATTCCAGGTTAAATGGATGTTATATGGCCGTGTACTGATCGAAAATACAAAGTGATATTCGTAGACGCATTGCACTGACTTTGTACACACAGTTATAACTATCCAGTGGATACTTAAACTTATTAACACTTCAATTATCGTAATTATATTTTTAACGAAAGGGAAATTTGAAGGGAAAAACAAAGCACGTTCCATGCTTCTATTGACAATACGAATATAACAAGGTATGAGCATGATGAGAGAACCACTAGATTTCTAATTAACTTTTGTGGATTTGGACAATGTTACTAGATCTCTTTAATGGTAATGGTAACTTGTGATTGTGTTGGTAGATGAAATAAAACAAAATGGGTGATATACCAATACTCAACTCAAGGAGATGTGAACAAGCGGAGAGAGTAAGAGAATCCTAATTTGTATTATATAAAAGAAGGAATTATGATGGTAGAGAGAAAGTAAGGGAGTTAGAAAAAGGTAGATAAAACGGGAGGGGGGAGGGGATAGGAGAGGCGGGAGAGGGGGAGAGAGAATGGGATGAGTTGGTGGATGAGGATATATAAAGACAAATATAGAGAATAGAGGAAGAGGGGAAGAGATTATGTTGGGCAGAAAGATGAATGCAGTACAGCCAGTGTGTATACAGCCAAACCTGTGTATAGTGACCACCAAAGGGAAACAAGAAAAGTGGCCACTGTAGACAGGTGACCTTATAGGCAGGTTTCATTACATAGTTTTCCTCTGCATGGGGTCATTATCGTGGCCACTATAGGCAGGTTGGCTGATATAGCGAGCTGGCCACTATTAAGGCAGCTAGGCTTGACTGTACTGGCAAATACATTCCCTATCTGGTGAAACAAGTACTTGTGTCCCAATATTTTTGGGAAGTATGCCATTCCGTTTTTATTGGGCCACCCTGTATAGTCACTCCCAAAGTCCATGGCGTTCTAACATGTATAATGGCGTTCGGACTCTGCTTTGTCCGGTGACATGGCTAAAGTCAAAGCAGCAGACGAACTATATTTCAGGGGGGTCAATTCGTATTCATGTAATCTGCATGGCTACGGGCTATGGTCGGTCGTTATGATAATAATTCTCTTCAGAAAATGTTCATGGGCGGAACAAAACTTATGACCGAAATTGAAAAGCATCGTATTTCGGCAAACCAGGGCTAGGGGCAGAGGCAGAGGGCTATGGTAGGGTCTTTATGATATTAATTCGCTTCGGACATTGTCCTGGACAATGAAGGGAAACGTAATGACCTATAAATGAAAAGCTTCAGCGTATTTCGGCAAAACAAATATTGCGCTATTTAATTCGAAACTCTCTCCTCCCAGCCCGATTTCATCAACTGACCCGCCGTTATTACTCTGTTTTAAAGGCCGTTTAAATGTTCTAGGGTTCGTATGTTTACCAAATGCTGTGTTCTTTGAATATATTGTACTAATTACCATTTATGGGGAAAGTAATAAAGTTACCCTATAAACATATAAAATAGAGCCACGATGGGGTACATAAAACAAATTATTCTAAAATCATCATTATAACTAATTTGTTATATTGATTACAGTTAAGGAAATCTGTGTACAATTTGTTGCGATTTTGTATGTTTAAATGCCACCAAATGTCTTGCACCTATGATTTATTTTCTTTAATTCTTTCTTTTGTGTTTCTATTATACAATCATGTGCAATTAACTCACCCGCAATTTGGAACTTTAAGAAACAATATATCACGAATGGTCTTTCATGCCCCCTTTAATTTGATATTCCCCCCCCCCCCCCCGATATAAAAGGTGATCAATTTCTTTTTAAAAAGTGGGTGATATTTTCTCGCCCATATGCGAGTAATATGATAGCAAGTGAAATTATTGGCCTGTAATCTTTGCCCTTTAGTGTATTCAGTTTCATTTCCTTTGCATTCATAAAGATACAATCCTTTGGACGCAATATCTCGTCACATTGCGTTTCGAACAGTACCTTCAAAATCCTCACTTCTAGCATAAAACTGCGAACCAACTGACCAATGCTAACCTGTGACATGACACACTACTATGGTGTCAATTATTATTGTCCGAGTGTTTATTATCGCAACATTACAGTGGTTCTCTCATATACCTGGTCGTATTCGTATTAACGGTTCGGTTTTCCAAGTTTCCCTTTCGTTAGAAAGATTTTTACAAAATAATGAAGTTTTCAGATTTATCCACTGGAAATTAAGCTATAACTGTGTGCAAAGTCAGTGCAATGAGTAGCGAATATCACTCTGTATTTTCGCTCATTACTTGGTCATATACGACATTCATTTAAATTTGCACACATCACTTAGTATGTATTGTATACTGAATTTGGGTTATGTCCAGCATAATGGGTAGGGATTTAGAATAGGTTTAGTATAAGGGTTGGGGTTAGTTTCAGTATAACGGCTAGGATTAGTGCTTTAATTAGGTTATTACAAATGCTAGTGTTCAGTATACCGTAAGGGTTAGGTTTTGGGTTAGATATTGTATATAATTAGGATTAATGTTTTGGTTAGGTTTAGCATAATGTTTATGATTTTGTTAGTTTTAGTATATTGGTTTATATAGGGTTTGGTTAGGTTTAGTATAAAGGTTGGTGTTTAGGTTAGCTCTAGTATATTAAAGGGTAAGTGTTGTACGTTAATTATATATAATATAATGAATTGGGTTTGGGGTAATTTCAGTACAAAGTGTCATTAGGGTTTTGTTATAAGGGTTGAGTTTGTTTAGGTTTAGTATAAAGGTTTGGTTGGGGTTATGTGTAGTATAAGGGTTATTGTTAGGTTTAGTATATAGGGCTATATGACTTGGGTTCGGTATATCATAATGGTTAGGGTTTAGGGTTAGTTTAGGGTTATACGATCTTCGTTTTGCTAATGAGGACAAAGCGGGGACATTTCCACCAGAGCAATATATGAAGGGACATCCTAACCTTGTTTTGAAAACTGTTCGAATACCTCTATGTAGAAACGTACGATTCATCTTTATCTATCAAAATGATTTGTGTCAATTATAAACTCATTATGACATCTGGCAGCATAATGTGAAGGTCAAACGCCTAAGAAAAGTCGGTTGGCCCCCATTCAAAATCAAAATTGGAAAGTGATATAGGCCTAATGACTGTGTTATATCCTCTGTGTGCTTCTTTCAAATATATATTACATTTAATTACTATTTGTGAACGGATGAAATATGAATATCTACTTTAATTAATATGAATTGTATATAGTGCATCAGGGAAAGGGTGATTATAGTCATAGTGATGGAATATGATGATTGAAATCAAATATGATTATGATGCTGATATTGAAACGTAAATCCGCCTGCGGACTATATACCGTAGCATATCTCTAATGGTCATGATGGTCAACAATCCAAATAGTGAAATTATATGATTTCTCTTGGCCCGCCCGCCCGCACCCCTCCAAAAATGATAATGACCGCCGGCGGCCATTTTGGGGCGCTAACCCCCTTTTCAGGAACAATGAATTGAACATATTCATTTATTTCTCGAATTATCAGGCCTTCTGTTGACATTTTGTTCAAAGAACGATTGATGGCCGTCAAGATGGCGGTGGTAGTGGTGTTGGCGATCGAGATTAAGAGATATTAATACAGATAAAATAAATATGCACGCGAATCTTGTCGAATTAGGCGAGATTTGTCCGATACTCTTTTTTTGAATAAATTATTTGACCAGTGAGTATATAATTTATAAATTATATAGACCATGGTTTTTATCCTAATTTTTGTTCGGATAACAAGAAGCACAACATGTATACATTCATCATTGTTTTATATTCATATGCATCTGTCCATTGTTGAAAGGTCAAGAGAATTTGGTCTATATCTAAACACGCTTTTATTGTATTTATTTATTACTGTATTTGTTCATCATATTTGTATATTTTGTACTACGGCCTCTGTGGAAAACAGCCTATTTGGCTGATCGAGGGTTTTTCTTACCGTGTATAAATGCAATAAAACAAACAAACGTTCTGTATATGATTAGTATGAAGAATCATAAAGATCACGCATAACTGATTACAGACAATCTGAAGTGGTACCATCGGAAACCCTATCGTTCAAAATAATTTACAGCTGTTACATTTGGTTCATGCAGATTTTTTATGACAGGAAAGGGGTTATGTAACATTGTATTCATTCGACGAGCGCATTGTTAATTGCCTTAATTCATTTTTTAAAAGTATGACTGAAAATAACTGCAAGTTATCACTTATTCGTTTCTCCCTGCGAAAAAGAAACAGAAGCTTGCCCGACGATGCAGCTAAGAACAGAGCGGAACGTTTCTAATAAAGAAGTCGTCTATCATTTTGAACAATTGGGTTTGGGACACTTACGTACCACTTCAGATTGTCTATAATTAGTCATGCGTGATGTTTTGTTTATCATTATGGTGTCATA
>JBAMJV010002670.1:0-67596 GCA_037951105.1 Echinarachnius parma
GAAATGGAAATATTTGAGAGTGACTTAAATTGATCCATTATCTTTGTAAGATTTTTTCCTCCAAAAGTGATATTTGAGACTTCAGTAATACCAATATCACTGCAAGATGTTTCTGAATGATGTGTGATATTTCGGTAGGAGATGAACAATGTTTACCTTGTGAAGAAAATGAAACATTTATGTCATATTTTATCCCGATCGTTCGCCCAAAGTATCGGGATACTAAGCACGATCGAAGTATCCGAAAACGGATACTTTGAGTTCAATCGCAAAGCTTCCCCGAACGCTTTCCAATTCAATCTTAAATATCCCAATAACAAGGGAGACATTTGAAAAATCAAAAATCCATTTTATTCTTCTGTTACGATAAGCCAAACAACAAGTTACAAGAGAAGTGTGAAAGCTCCAAGTGATTTTGGTAAATTTGACGAAGTTAAAGGGATAGTTGAGTTCTGGTAAGGAGAGTACAGTTTTAGTGAAACTGAATTTTAGTAACCAAAACCTGCATCATTACATTACAAACTAATAGTTATAACTAGAAAGGAACACAAAATTACAAATGACGTAGTAAAGATCATGTTATCATTCAAAAAGAGCCGTTAAAACGTAAGAGGGCGCTCTCTAAACACTCATCGGTTTCAACCATTTTGAATAAAATATTGTGCATGTGATGCTTTGTTGAAATAGTGATTAGATAGAGAAATAACCAACAACTATTTAAATACCTATTTTGTAACTTTTTGAAAAGAGGAAGCATTTTTTTGAATTTTTAACGGCTGGTTCAAAATTCTCTAATAAACCCGGGGCCCGGGTTTATTACAAATTGTTATATTTATGGATATTTCAGCCGTTTCTGAACCGATTTTGATCAAACAAAGATGATTTTATTGTTTAAATATTATGCTCTTTCAAATTTTACACTCAGTTTTTCATTACCTCACAAACCAATTAAGTAGTCTAGCGCCCTCTCTACCAAAACTCAACTTTCCCTTTAATGGTTCACTTTAAGCTTTATTGATCGAAATATGATCTCATTTGAATGTATTTGTTTAGAATTACAGAATTATGTTTGCTATTACTTTGAATTTGTAAATATACCAACAATTTTCATAAATATGCAGTTATCTATATTCATATGAAGAGACCGCAGACTGATAGATTAGCAACATTTAACTTGATGACAATTTTTTGGCAAAAGTTACTTACCCAGCGTGACTTTAGCTACCACCTATATTGATCGTCCTGTTTATAATTCATGTAACTGTCATGCATTTTCCATTTAATTAATTGGTTGTATTACGAAAATGTGAAGAGCATGAATAAGAGGGAGATGTGGGGGTGACACAATTTGTTTTGTTTACATAATCATTTTTTTGCTACATTCTACAATTATGATTATTGGCACTAGATCCCATATGTATTCAATTGTTGTATTTGTCACAAGTTCGTCATCAATTATATTTCCAAGGTATATACCTAATCTTCCAAGCTCCAATGAGACTGGCAATGCCATCTGTATGGATCCAAATGTGATGTATGTATGTGTTTGTGTGCGAGTGTTTTCGCGTGTGTGCATGTGTTTGTTTGTACGTGTGTGCGGGTATGTTTGTGTTTGTATGTATGTGTGCCTGTATGTATGCGTGTGTATGTGTTTGGACGTGTATGTATGTATGGGTGTGTGTGTGTATGTGCGTGTATGCATATATGTGTGCGTGTGTATGCGTACGTGCATTTATATGTGTGTGCGCGTTTATATGCGTATCAGTCTACGTATATGAAAGTACGTATGCGTGTATATGTGTATGCGTGTGTATTCGTATGTGCGTGTATGTATGTCTATATGTATGCGTGTGTATGCGTATGTGCTTGCAAGCGAGCATGTTTGTGTATGCCCGCGTGTATGTGTGCGTCGATGTGCGCGTGTGTGTGCGTGCGTTGGTGGGTGTATACGTGTATGTGTGTCGTCGTGTTGAATTTGTTCGGTTCTTGTTACTTCACCGTTATCATTAATAACTTTCCTATTAGCATATTAGTATGCACATGCTCACTCCATCGAAACTCCACAACGAATGGCCGTATAGCCCCAAAACTTTCCATCGCTTCTTCTCACGTGGCTGCGGTGCGGGGGGGGGGGGGGGGGGGGGGGCGTCTGCGAGACACCTGTTTTAGCCTTCGTGTTGACCAGCGCTCAAGGGGTACCCTGGCCCATAGACCCCCGCTCCTCGCATTAGCCTTGGGGTTACGTAAGAGTAAACTGTTTTAACTGCCATTCTGTTCATTACAACTTATTACTATACCACTTTACCTGTTCTATCTACTAAATATTTCAATCCCCAAATAGTGACTTACTAACGACTTACTAACCCACCAGGCTCCCGTGGACAATTAAATAATTGGGTGAAGTAGGGAAGGTGCCCCGACCCTCCCCCCCCCCCCCCCAGGTTCCCGTAGACAATGAATTAATTGGATGAGGTAAGGAAGGTGCCCCCCTTCCCCCCCCCCCTGCTTAGCTGTGTAATGTTAATATGTCGTGTATAGAATAAGAGCTTATTGTAGTTCATTAAACTATAAATTATAGTGATGATGTTCTCTCTACTGGTAATTGATCAGTTGTTAAAGCTAAATAACAGTAGTGGGAAACGCCCCACACAGATACAAATGAAAAATATGCTTTCATCACCTTCCACGTGAAGGAATATATCATAACTTAAAGGTTAATGTTAAGATTTTGACAAAAACTGCTTTGAAATTGACTAATTGTGCATTATAAGTTTAAAAATAAAACGATCTTTGACACAGTTCAATTTAACCTCGTGCGGAACCGCGTATACGCTGCGTGCAAAAGATTATTCTAGCGCACGACGTGTTCATGCGGTGTATGCGGGCATGTCGATATCTCCAGCCCAGTGCTAGCGGCTCGGACATGTGCGAACGGGTGGTTAATCTAGGCCAAATTTTAGTGGCGTGCACTGAATTTCCTCCGATACTTTTGCATTAACAATACAAAGGTGTGGATTTTACCACACAAGCTCTTTTTTGTTTAATTCTTATTCAACAATACTGATCAATTAGTTTTGCCAATATAGATGTTTTCGGTAACTCTCCAAATACTGTTATTTGGCTTTAAGCGTTCGCTATGTCAACATTTATAAATATATACAAACTCTGTTCATGAATATGCGCTAATCACCATTGAGTGACAACACTTAATTTAATGAAAGTTTCACAGCAAAATATAATTTGGAAAAGAAGCATTAGCTATATTAATCATCGCGCGTTAATATTACATGAAATTGTCCTAATTGCACTGAACGAGTGGCGGTTAACGAGGTTATTTGCCCCCAAATCACTCATGTATTCAATTGTGTTATTTTCAACATTTCATACAAATAAAGTTTAGCATTTACATTACTTGACGTTTTGCCAAGAAATTTATTATTGAAAGGTATTTTCGTTCGAATGCGCGTTGACAATTTTGTTTTACCTCTCGGAAATACTTCTCCTCACCCCCCCCCCCCCCCCTAAAAAAAGCGACAATGGCTTCGGTAAAATCATATGATTATAAATTAGACAGACAATCATTTTGTACCTAGTAGCAAATAAGGTCATACAATTCACGTTTTGCCCATAAATCATATATTTTTGATGATTAAACATTGGTTTTAACTTCATCCAATCTTTAGACCATTTGGAATAATAAAAAACAAAAATCGGAAGAGCAAGGTTATTCCTTATGTATTTCTTTGTAGTTTTTGTTTAATTTTATTTCTAACTATAATTCAACTATTTTGAACCTCAAAACAAACACCTATAATGTTGTATCTCTTTTTATGAAAAATGATATTTCCATATGTGTTGTACACAAATCACGAAAAGTGCATAGTGCAAAGTGCTTGGTCTAATAACTTTTTTTCCAAGGCTGTATATCCAATCGAATTCACGTGCGACGTGGTTTGCAAAGAATGCATATGAATCGAGTGTGAGGTAGCTAGGGTGACAGACTCATTTTATTGTTCAAATAGTCAATTTTAAAACCGCCTTTGTCCAACGTTTTACATTAACAGATAAGCAATAATATATTATTTTACATGGTCGGTGATAACAGACATGCCCACGCCGTGTGTTATGGCTTTATCAAATTCGTTCATTAGTATTATTATTAATTTGTGTGTGTGGGGGCGTTTCCCATGACTGCTATTTGGCTTTAATGTAGGAACCACCAGGTTCCCGTCAGCAATGTGCTAACATAATACGTATGACGTTATTATACGTTCGGGACTTATTACACAAGGCCGACTATCGTTATTAGCGTTATTTTTGTCAAAATCGTGTAGCAAACAAGTTTAGTCCCTAACATGTAGACAAACTAAACAAAAACTATCCTTTAAGAATGCAGTGTTTATTAGTATATTCAGGACCTTGGCGAAAAACAGCAACATAGCTGACCATGCTATCCGGAATCAATATTGTTGAATAAATAAATTAATACACAAACGCTTTATTTGTATTACAATTTGTACACTCCTTTGTCATTATTGATAATTTTACAATTTTACTGATGTTCACTCTCATATGTACAAATGACCGACATATTAATACTCTTAGTGCAGTTTGTGTTATTTGTTATTCCACCATATTCAACTAATCAGTATTAGCTGGTCTATTAAATGCTTGAAGTGGCCCGGCAAATACAATTAATACTTTTACTGCTTACTGCTTCAGTGGCGAAAAACAGCAACATTTATTTGTATTACAATGTGTACACTCCTCTTGTCGTAATAGGTAATTTGACAGTTTGACTGATGTTCACTCTCATCTTTTTGTTAAGTCTCGATCGATCTCGCTCAAAATTGTATTTTCATATACCTTATTTATAGTCATCCAATTTCGTTAACAGCAAGTTATTAACAAGGTTCGATGCCCATATAATTATGATTAAAGTGATCCATTAGCTTTGTGAAAATTCAACCAATTTCACTTGGGGCACTTCTCTTGTACCTTGTTGTTTTGCTTATGGTAACAGAAGAATGGATTGGGTTTTGTTTAAATGTCTCCCTAATTATGGAAATATTTAAGATTGGATTTTAAAGTGTCTGTAGACGCTTTCGACCTTAGTCAATAATATCAGAATTCGGAGACTAAATCCTGCATAGTATCCAAATTCGGAGACTTCACGCCAACGATCGGGATAAAATCAGACATCGATTTACTCCTTTTTTCACTAGTTAAACATTATTCCTTTTCTATGAAAATCTCACATATCATTCTCAAGAATCTTACAATGATATTGGTATATGATTGAAGTCTCAAATATCACTTTCGGGGGAAAATATTAAGTTAATGGATCACTTTAATAATCGATCATGTTTTTTGGCGAAAGAGTGATGCCGTACATTGATAGTGCAATAACCCACTTTTATCATCACACACGCCGACAAAATCTACCGCCCTATTTTCATTAGGATAACAGCAAGTTATGAAAAATTAATGTTAGAACAATATGTATATTACTTGTCATAATCATCATTCCAGTGTAAAACACGATATTTTATTAAAGGCTAAAATAACGAGAATATTATTTTGTTTGTATGATATCATACTGCCCATTTTTTGAGAGCAACAATTCTAAAAAGTTGCGAGATTATTGTCTTATATGAAAGAAAATATATAATTGAAAAATATTCTTGTGGAATTAAATGATGTGATAATGTCAAAATAAGAGTCTACCATTCTGCAGACCAATTATTGTTTTTTGTGTTTGTACTTGATTTTAACTAAATGTATATTTGTTAATTACATTCAAAGTGATTATTTCAGAATGTGTGTTTGTTTGTGCGTTTTCTTTTCTTTTTTTTTCTTTTTTTTTTCTTTTTTTTTGGGGGGCGTTCTTACTCGAGATTATGGGACTAGATTTTCTTTTGAATGCATTATCTCGTATTTATCCAGGTAAAATAACAATAGTCAGTCGAAAAGTCGAATTCTTCGCCCTTTTGAAGTTGGGGTCACTGTAATATAGTAATATATAATAATCTTTTTTGCAGGCACCACCAAACTTAGTCAAACATTCCATCAACCACACAGATACACTCTGCACTAACTATTTACATACATCCAATTGGTGAAATGTGAAAGTTCACAGTGATACAACATTTATTTGAGTCCAAATGAAACAATTGAGTTGTATCCTAACCCCAGGGTTAGGTTCTAGTTTTCTTCCAAATTTGTTATGCCATAGGTTAGCATTATTCTATCTGCAATAACTTTAGAAGTATGCTACTAAATAATGGTCGAGCACAACGTCGTTTCAGGTGTAAGTCTTTATTCAGAATCTACACGACGAATGCTACTGACACAGTCAGCCATGATCAAGAACACGTGTGTTGTGCAATTCAATGCTTACAGTGCACACTCAATACACTGAGTATACGTACATCGATATCGACGACCGCCGATATCTACTATACTTTGATCAAATAAAGTTTATTCTGTCATTAAAATTGTATGCTCTGTTAAATTTTACACTCAGTTTTTCATTATCTCACAAAAAAAATTATTTTGTGTAGCGCCCTCTATACTAAAACTCTACTATTCCTTTAATCCAATATTTTTCAAAAGTAGATTGCAAGAGATTGGTAAAAAAAACACCTTTTGTACAAATTGAGAGACTACCGTAAATGTTTGATCATAAGCGCTCATGGACCACAGTATTATCAAGAGAGCCAGCTGCATCCACAAGGATCCAGTATAATGTATATGTATCTTGCCTTTTGTCAACGATCTTCGAGCCGGTCTCAATGAATATTCATGAAAGATAATCACGCAAAGTGAGAAAAGGAGAACGTTACTAAAGGCACTATATCACTGGCGGAGACGTCGCCGCGAATGATCAGTCGCGGTAGTCGCGGCGACTCGGGAGACCCGAAAATGGCTTGCAATCTCACCAAGGCGACATCCGAGACGTCTCTGCGACGTCTCCAGACAAGGTGACAATCAATTTGCCCGGAAGTCGCGGGGACGTCGCCGCGACGTCTCCGCGACGTCTCCGTAAGGTCTCCGGCAGTTGCGGCGAGGTCTCCGCAACATCTCCTCTCAGTCGCCTTGGTCTCCAGTAGGTCTCGCGAAGACGTCGTGGAGACGTCGTGGAAAAAGTCTCCAAAAAATCGAACATGTTTGATTTCCCCGCGACTCCCTGGAGACCCGGCTAGTCTTCAGGAGACGTCTCCGCAACCAGCGGAGACTCGAGTCGCCAACAGGTCGCCAACTATAGTCTCTTTTCAATACAGATAATGCGGAGAGCACAATGAGGATAACGAATGAGTGGACATAATAATGAAGTTCGAACTAGAAAGTTCCTCCTAGGGCCTCAAACAATGAAATACATTGGAATGCAACTTGTCAAAAATGTGTGAAAGGGCTGAAGAATATATTCTTTAATTCCGCTTCATCACCAATAATTGAACATAGCAATTTGTAATAATTGTTGGGCCCACAAGTATTCCATCATTTTGAACCAGCCGTAAAAAAATGTAAAAAATGCTTCCTCTTTCAAAAAATTTCAAAAGTAGTTGTTAAATAGTTGTTGATTATCTCTCTTCTAATCACTATTTCAACAAAACATCACATGCGCAATATTTTTGTTTAAATGGTTTTGAACCGATGAGTTTTTAGAGAGCGCCCTCTTGAATCTTTACAAAACTTTTGTTCAGTGAAATATTTTGGAGGGTTGGGAGGGGATGGGTGATGGGTAGTCTAGGATCGAGACCCTCGATCGCATGCAGAACTCCGTCGCATCACCGGTAATAATCCCACCACCCATAATAGATAGCGCCACCAACGAGAGAGATCTGCACAACAGCAGTGACTGCTGTTGTGCAGATGCCTCAACAATTAACGGGAGTACATAAGATGTGCCCCCCAAACGATTCGAGTGCCCCCCCCCCCCCTTTCCCTGTGACTGAGAATTTGACATAGAGTGGCGTATAGCTACGGGGGTGGGGAGGGTGGGGCACATTAATTAATGGGAGTACATAAGGTGTGCCCCCCTCCAATCAGTCCGGCTACGCTATGCTACTGTTACACTAATTTTTAAATGATAACCCAGAAGTTAAGCCACTAAAATTTAGTCTTACGTTTCTTATGTTTCATTTAATGAGCCAGTTCGTAGTTACAATCTGCGCATGCGCGTAATTACCGATCTAGACCTCCGGGTTCCGTCGATATTCCATTGAATCGTGAGAATTGACGGAGCCACGCGTGCAATTGAATGCGACTTATTTGTTTACGTTTTCAAGAGCCGGGATTGGGGGTGGGGGAGGGTGGAGGGGTTTAATTTTCATATTCATGTAAACATAATTAAGAACATTTATCTTTTCCCCTCAGGTATTTTTACTACAATAATTAAATTAAGTCTCATTAAAAGGAATCTACATACTAACAAATGTCTCCCTCCTTGTATTTGTATATAGAAGCACAACAGACTTGTTGTTGTTTCTAATTCCCGTTTTGTGGAAAAGATATTAACATTTGAACTGGTAAGGTATTTAGTTACACTGGAAAGTTAGAACTGTAAAAAGTCAGTGCAATTATATTGTATTTTGCTCATTACATGGCTATATGTGATGTGTTGTACAAATTTGCACAGATCACATTACACAAATAACCATGCAACCACTGACCATTTTTGTGCACATGTCAACAAAGTTAATTCATGTAATATAGCAAGTACATTTACCTTTTTTTTAGTAGATATGTTTAACCTCATATTAAACAGGTGTTAAGCTGTTCTAACTGACATGTACCAGCTCCTGTCATTAGTTGTTGATGTTTTACTGGTTTGTATCTTCATCCTCCTCACCATCATCACCACCGCCATCACCATCATCACCACCACCACCATCACCATCACCATCACCACCATCATCATCACCATCATTACTACCACCACCATCATCATCACCACCAGCACCATCATCATCTTCATTGTTATCATCTTCATCCTCATCATCATCATCATCATCATCATCATCATCATCATCATCACCATTATCACCACCACCACCATCACCATAAGGCCCACCCAAAAATTGTTTGATTGGCGTAACGGGCAACCAAAAATTAGGGTAGGTTGGTCGGGATATTTTTTTTTTTTTTTTTGTTTTTTTGTTTTTTGTTTTTTTTTGTCAGCACAAATACACAAAAACACGCACATAACACATCGAAATTCCAAATTCTATTGCAATTTTTGATTTATTTTATTTTATTTTTTATTTTATGTTTTTTAAAATAAAATTCAGGAAAAAACCTGTAGGGTCGGCGTGCATTAGCGCCGGTATTTTTAGGGTCGGGCGGGTTACGCCAATCCAACAATTTATTTTTCATGGCCTAATCATCATGACCATCATCATTATTGCATCACGGTCACCATCATCATCACCACCACCACCATCATCATCATCACCACCATCATCACCCCTCCCACCACCATCATCATCATCACCACCACCACCACCACCACCACCACCATCATCATCATCATCATCATCATCATCGTCATCATCATCATCATCATCATCTTCATCATATTCATCATCATCTTCATCACCATCATCACCACCACCACCATCATCACCATCACCACCATCATCATCTTCATTGTAATCATCTTCATCCTCATCACCTTCCTCATCACCATCATCATCATCATCATCATCATCACCATTATCACCACCACCACCATCACAATCATCATCATCATCATTGCATCATGGTCACCATCTTCATCAGCATCACCATCACCACTGCACCATCACCATCATCATCATTATGCATTGACAATGCGCGGCCGTGTAGTGCTATACACTCAGTGAAGTATGTTAATGGAATATTGACCTATGGTCCTGGCTTATTATGCAAGTTTAAATACATTCTCGATCATATTTTGTTAATGTTCACAGTTTAACATGTTTAAAGGGACTTAGTAACATTGTCCAAATCCTCAAAATCCAATTGGAATTCTAGCGTTTCCCTCATACATTGTTGTATTCGTATTAACAATAAAAGCATGGGACATGTATCAGTTTTTCAAATTTCCCTTTCGTTAAAAAGATATTAACAGTTGAAGTATTCAGATGTCAAATTATCCACTGGATCGTCGAAACCGTGTACAAAGTCAGTGCAACGATTTAGTGAATATCACTTGCATTTTTGCTCATTACTCGGCCATATAACGTCCATTTAACTTGAAATGTACACACAATACTCGGAGGACATATCGAATCACAAACTACATATTTAGCCAACCATTCATCACTTTTCGCACAATCCAACAAAGTTACAATATCCCTAAGGATTAACATATTTAATGCACTGTTATTCTTTTAAACGAACCTTAAACGTAACTTAAAACAATAATTTACTTTGACATCCATGTTCCCTTTTTTGTATGTTATTTTTGTTGTTGTTGAAGCTATGCAAAATTAAAGGGAAAGTTGAGTGTTGGTATAGAGGGCGCTAGTGTAAATAATTTTGTTGTAAGATAATGAAAAACTGAGGGTAAAATTCGAAAGAGCATACAATTTTAATGACAGAATAAACTTTATTTGATCAAAATCGGTTCAGAAATGGCTGAAATATTCATGAACATAACCATTCGTAATAAATGTGGGGCCCCACAAATATTCGACATTTTTGAACCAGCCGTTAACAATTTTTTTAAATGCTTCCTCTTTTAAAAAATTTACAAAAGTGTTTTTTAAATAGCTGTTGATAATCTCTCTATCTAATCACTATATCAACATAACATCACATGCACAATATTTTATTTAAAATGGTTGAAACCGATAAGTGTTGAGAGAGCCCCCTCTTGAGTTTTAACGGCTCTTTTTGAATGATAACAGGCTTTTAACTTAGTCATTTGTCATTTTGTATTCATTTCGATCATAGTGGAGTTATAACAATTAGTTTGCAATGTAATGGTACAGGTTTTGCTTACTAAAATTCAGTTTGACCAAAACTGTACTCTCTTTACCAGAACTCAACTATCCCTTTAATTCCATAAATAAATAATTCCAGGGTCAGCATTATATAAGGATTTAATTTCTTTCTGGCCGCTACCCAATCAAAAAAATTACCCTTTTTATACTCCTTATTATGTAAATTCTTGTAGTATGTGTTTTGACATTATTTTATGTTTCAATTGTATTTGTGATTTTTTACGAGTGAAATAAACTTGAAATTCAATTAAATTAAATGAAATTCATATCGTTTTGGTCAAGTACTTTTACCAGCTGAATTTGTTTCGTTATTAAAGTGAAACCAGTAAAGTGTCTAACTCCACGAAAATTACTCGGAGCTTCCACATTTCTCTTCTACCGTGTTGTTTGGCTTATGGCAAGAGAAGAATAAAATCGGGTTAGATTTTTTAAAATGCCCCTTTAGTATGACGATATCTATCATTGATAATTATTCAGCTCAAGAGCGTTAATGAACGGTCATAAACCTTACACACGTTATACAGTAATACGTTGTAAAAAGCTGACGCAAATATTCGCTTTTTTAACCAGGAAAGCAGTGTTCTTTTTCAATGAAACTTCCACACATCATTCGGACATATCTTACAATGATTTTGGTATAGGATTAAAGTCTGACAATATCTGACACTTTACAGGTGCACCGTTAAACGAAATGCGAAACCAAATCCCATGTCATGATCATGTTATATAACATAATCATGAAAACCAAACAACGGGGTACAGCAGAAATGTGAAAGCTCCGAGTAATTTTGCTTCAGTTTTACAAAGTTTAAGGATCCCTTTAAAGTAGCGAATGCCAGTCTTAGTGATACCAACAAGAATGACTATTTTCAGTATGTTTGGTAGGCACTGTAAAATAACATTTCTATATTTATGTTATATACTATAATCATGAAAACCAAACAACGGGGTACAGGAGAAATGTGAAAGCTCCGAGTAATTTTGCTTCAATTTTTACAAAGTTTATGTCTTAGTGATACCAACAAGAATGACTCTTTTCAGTATGTTTTGTAGGCACTGTAAACAACATTTCTATATTATGTTATACGCTATAACCATGAAAAGCCAAACAAATTGGTACAGGAGAAATGTGAAAGCTCCGAGTAATTTTGCTTCAGTTTTACGGATCACTATAAGTAGCGAATGCCAGTCTTATGCCCGGCGCAGACAGAGCTGACTCGATCTGATACGACTGGTTTTCGGCCTGATTAACTCAGTATGCGGTTTTTCCAGTCAAGTGCCAGTCGGAGGTCATTCGAGGCCGATTCAACATACTGGATCGGCTCCGACTGAGCGAAACAGACTCTAGCCTGTCTGCGCCGGGCTTAAGTGATACCAACAATAATTACTCTTTTCATTATGTTTTGTACGCACTGTAAAATAAGACATAATTATGCACACATACACATTACTGACACAGACAAATCGTTTTTTTTGTGCAGCTATAATTGTACAATTTATTCAAGTTTTATATTATGTTTATTCATCACAATGTTGTATCTTAATTTACAATTAAAACAAGAGTTGACACAAATCATAGATACAGAATACAGAATGATTAGTATAGGACTTTAACGCGTAATGAAAATTAGGAAGATACGGTAAATACTAGTCCGAAAAATCAGCCAATGTTTCGAGGGATCTTTGACAAATGTTTGTTTCTCACCCGTTCTATATGGGGGTGGATAATATGACGCCGTAATATTAAAGGAACCCCCCATAGCGAGATGGGTTTTTCTGTCTAGGTAAATACATAAGTATATGTTTGCCAGCGGGCGATATCATTTGATATCCCCCTTTTAGAATTATGGTAAATACATTATACAGATGTTAACTGGTGATGGAGGTTTGACTGTACAATGTTATGGAACCTGTCTTTAAAGGTCACATGTCCACAGAGAATACTATACTTGTTTCCCTAGGGTGGTCGCTATACACAGGTTCGACTGTAAAATGTTATGGAACCTGTCTATAAATGTCATATTTCAACAGTGACCACTATACTTGTTTCCCTAGGGCGGTCGCTATACACAGGTTCGACTGTAAAATGTTATGGAACCTGTCTATAAATGTCATATTTCAACAGTGACCACTATACTTGTTTCCCTAGGGTGGTCGCTATACACAGGTTCGACTTAAAATGTTATGGAACCTGTCTATAAATGTCATATGTCCACATAGACTACTATTCTTGATTCCCTAGGGTGGTCGCTATACACAGGTTCGACTGTAAAATGTTATGGAACCTGTCTATAAAGGTCACATGTCCACATAGACTACTATTCTTGATTCCCTAGGGTGGTCGCTATACACAGGTTCGACTGTATACTGTTATGGAACCTGTCTATAAATGTCATATTTCAACAGTGACCACTATACTTGTTTCCCTAGGGTGGTCGCTATACACAGGTTCGACTGTATAATGTTATGGAACCTGTCTATAAATGTCATATTTCAACAGTGACCACTATTCTTGTTTCCCTAGGGTGGTCGCTATACACAGGTTCGACTGTAACATGTTATGGAACCTGTCTATAAATGTCACATTTCAACAGTGACCACTATTCTTGTTTCCCTAGGGTGGTCGCTATACACAGGTTCGACTGTAACATGTTACGGAACCTGTCTATAAATGTCATATTTCAACAGTGACCACTATTCTTGTTTCCCTAGGGTGGTCGCTATACACAGGTTCGACTGTAAAATGTTATGGAACCTGTCTATAAATGTCATGTTTCAACAGTGACCACTATTCTTGTTTCCCTAGGGTGGTCGCTATACACAGGTTCGACTGTAACATGTTATGGAACCTGTCTATAAATGTCATATTTCAACAGTGACCACTATACTTGTTTCCCTAGGGCGGTCGCTATACACAGGTGCGACTGTAAAATGTTATGGAACCTGTCTATAAATGTCATATTTCAACAGTGACCACTATACTTGTTTCCCTAGGGTGGTCGCTTTACACAGGTTCGACTGTATACTGTTATGGAACCTGTCTATAAATGTCATATTTCAACAGTGACCACTATACTTGTTTCCCTAGGGTGGTCGCTATACACAGGTTCGACTGTATAATGTTATGGAACCTGTCTATAAATGTCATATTTCAACAGTGACCACTATACTTGTTTCCCTAGGGTGGTGGCTTTACACAGGTTCGACTGTATACTGTTATGGAACCTGTCTATAAATGTCATATTTTAACAGTGACCACTATACTTGTTTCCCTAGGGCGGTCGCTATACACAGGTTCGACTGTAAAATGTTATGGAACCTGTCTATAAATGTCACATGTCCACATAGACTACTATACTTGTTTCCCTAGGGTGGTCGCTATACACAGGTTCGACTGTAAAATGTTATGGAACCTGCATGTCTATAAATGTCACATTTCAACAGTGACCACTATTCTTGATTCCCGACGGTGGTCACTATACACAGGTTTGAATCGTCATAGTACGTGGTGTTGCGCTCTTAACCCTAAAAAGGCCGGGCTATTTGAGGTCTTTCTACGGCCGGGGGGGGGGGGCATTATGCCCCCCCCCCCCACCTATGTGACAATTTTAAGTTAAATGGATGTTATATGGCCGAGTAATGAGCAAAAATGCAAAGTGACATTCACTAACTCATTGCACTCACTTTGTACACGGTTATGACGATCCGTTGGATAATTTGACATCATTTAACGAAAGGGAAATTTGAAAAACCGAAACCTGTCCCATGCTCTTTTTGTTAATAAGAATACAACAAGGTATGAAGGAACCGATAGAATTTCAATCGGATTTTGAGGATTTGGACAATGTTACTAAGTCCCTTTAATACCGATCACGGAGAAAACTGTTTAATGAGTCCATTACGCATATCGAGCCATATAAGAGCCAGAGCGTAAGCGATTACTGTACACAGGATCATATGCGCGCACGCACGGCGTCGCGCTTGGCCACTAGTGTATGATACAGTGTCGATCTCCTCACCTCCACATCGACCACGACGTCAAGGAAAAATCTCGTTTCGTCAAAGTCATATGACGCTCACCAGGGGTCTCCCGGCATCCCATGTACCAAGGCGACTCGCCAAGCACTTTCAGCTCCTCGGGGGCGTGAGGTTTGATCATCGGGACCGCCGAGCAGAAGAGAGACGGCGTCGGGAACAATCCCCTGACGTCGCCGTACTTCCGCCACTCATGGAACTTGGCGTAGAGGGCGTCGTTGCGGTCCAGCATCAACAGGAATTCAGCCAGGTGTTCGAGGTCGTTGAAGTCTGCGGCGTGGATGAAGGAGTTGGGTGGAGCGATGGCCTCGTAATCCTGCTTCCGCGCGCCGTACACGACCGGGACCGTCCCCTTTGCGAGCGCGTAGTCCCAGAACTTTTCGGTGATGTAGTCATCGCATTCCGCGTTGGGCATGGCCAGGTAGAACTTGTAGCTTGACAGCAAGTTCTTGCAGTGCTCCGACCTCTTCGGCAGGCATTCGAGGTGGCCGCATTTACCGTATGTGTCGAACGGTAACAGTTTCCGCAACCGCTGCACGAAACTCAAGCGCGGCCACACGACGTCATCGCAGTTACTCGATACCCACGTGAGCAGTCCCGTGCGGTTGCGCTGTACCGCATGCAGGTAAGCCGCGTCCCCTGACGTGCGCACCACGGAGTTGATACCACCGTCAGCCGTGTTGCTAAACTTCCGGAAATAGCCGAATGGAAGCGGCACGTCTGATTGGCGGTTGTAGGACATGAGCACGTGATAGTGCATCCGCGCCGTCTTGAGACTCTCCGACCAGCGGATAGTCCGGAAAGGCGGTTCGATCGTGTAGTAGATGAAGGTCTGACCCGGTTCCGGTTGCATCTGCACCACGCTCTCAAGAAGATAGTAGTTCCGGCGAAACGTCCACTGAGCTCCGTTCATTCCGAACACCACGGCGTCCTTTCCTACATACAGAACACGGGGAGAAAACGGAGTATTAAAGGAATAGTAATATTTGCATTCAGAGGGCGCTTCATCCATATCGGGCCCGGTTGCGGCATGCAACTGCACCACTCTCTCAAGAAGATTGAAGTTCCGGTTAACCGTCCACTGGGCTCCGTTCATTCCGAACACCACGGCATCCTTTCCTACATAGCGAAAATGAGGAAAAAACAGAGATTATGGTACTAAAAATTATAGATCCAATTCGAGCTCAATTCCATTTCCGATTGTACCACGCTCTTAACAAGTTTGAAGTTTCTGTTATTCGTCCGTTGGGCTCCATTTATACCATATATTACAGCATCCATTCATATTTACAACGAGAACATAGGGAGGATAGAAAGGGTATGAAATATTGTAGATCCAGGTCCAGGGGGGTGTTTCACAAAAATCCTTAGTTGAACTTAAATCTTAAGTTGGACTGTAAAAGTATGGTAAGCCATATGCAGTCTTGGACAAAATATATTCAAAAGCAAAAATGCAAGCATTCATTTTAGACTTTTCATGAATTTTACATGACGAACATGAAATCTCCTTGATAATAGAAAAATATGAATGATTTGAAACAACATTGTATGCCTTTTAAAATGACTTTTACAATTGTTTTCCAAAAAACATAATGGCTTTCCATACTTAGAGTTAATTTCAACTTAGGATCTTTGTGAAACACCCCCCCAGCCCAGTTCCGGTTCCGATTGTTCAACCTCCTCGGGAAGTTTGTAGGTTATCATGGTTATGTTGTACGTCCACTTGGCTCAGTTCATTCCGAGCACCGCGACATCCTAATGTAGATGACGTAGAGAGCACGAAAAATGACAAGCAGAAGAATTTTAGTCCCCAAATCCAAATACCAAATTCGAAAAAAAAGGTTATGAAGTAATATGGATCATTTTAATAGCAGCTTATACGAGCATAGTAGGGTCCATGGTAAGTGCTTGTCACGAATAAAATAGACATACCATTGGCAAGTGATATTTTTGGAATGCACCTTTAATATTCGACGACGCACCCTCGTAAAAAAATCAAATTATTACAGATTTTGTCTGTGATAACTTTGCGACATCGATCCCAGCGCCTGGCGACGTGTATCATTGCCCAGATATTTGTGTTGAAAGCGCCCTCAATATTCGACGACTCACCCGATTAAGGACTCAAACAAAAAATAAGCATAACCTCTCGTTTGTGATAACTTTGCGCCGATGCTGAAGTTGAGAAATCAGTCAGGACAAGGATCCTAGCGCCTGGCCACGAATATCATTGACTATATATTTGTTTGGAAAGCGCCCTCAATATTCGGCGACTCACCCTCTTAGAGAAGAACTGAAAACACAAATTAAGATTTCCTCTCGTCTGTGATTACTTTGCACCGATGCTGAACTTGTGAAAGCAGTCAGACAGCGATCCCAGCGTCTGGCCACGAATAGTATTGCCCAGATATTAATATACTGTGGTATTGTATTTCTGTGGATACTTTTTTGGAAAGCGCCCTCAATATTCGACGAATCAAACTCTTTAAAAAGAACGAAAACAAATTAAGATTACCTCTCGTGTCTGATATCTTTGCGCTAATGCTGAACTTGAGCAAGCAGTCAGACCGTCCCAGCGGGCCGCAATCCACCATCGGGTCGTGGTCGACGATGTACGAAAACTGCTGTAGCTCCTCGGGGATGTCGAAGTACTCCCTGTCGGCGAAGATGTGGATGGTTTTCACGCAGCGCTTGTTCTCCGTCCCGAGAAGCCCTCCGATCAGTCCAGCTCCGTTGTCAGGGTTACTACGCGCGCGTTCGGCGTCTCCAGGGCCACTAAGCGCGCGCTCGCCGTTTCCAAGAATATTGAGCGCGCGATCTCCGTTTCCATGGTCACTGAGCGCACGTCCGCCGTTGTCAAGCTTGTTCGGTACGTACCCGGTCAGCCCGTCTTGGTGTATGGGCGTTTCTTCACGATGGATGCCAAGCATACCGAGCGCACGATCGGCCATTCCTCGGATACTGAGCGCGCGTCCGCCGTCTCCACTTTCGTTCGGTACGTACCCGGTCAGCCTATCTTGTGTTCTTGGCGTATCTTCACGATGGTTGCCAAGCATACTGAGCGCGCGATCGCCGATTCCTAGGTTATTGACTACGAGTCCGCCGTTTCCACGATCGTTCGGTATGTACCCGGTCAGCCTATCTTGTGTTCTTGGCGTGTCTTCACGATGGTTGCCAAGCATACTGAGTGCGCGTCCGTCGTTAACACGATCGTTCGGCATGTACCCGTTAAGCCTATTCTGTGTTCTTGGCGTGTCTTCACGGTGGATGCCGAGCACATCACGCGTGTCCCTGCCGACGTTGCCAAGGCCTATGGGCGGACCTCCCCAGTTGGCGTTCCCCGCACCGTTCCCATGGATACCGTACGCGTCTCTAGCGGGCGCGTCGTAGCCATTATCAAGGTAACCGAGCGCATCTTTCCTACGCGCGTCGAACCCGTTGCCAAGGTTACCACGCGCGTCGTCCATGGGCACGTCATAGCGATTATCAAGGTTACCATACAGCGCGTCTAACTCGGCCAAGCGTTGACTGTCCGCTCCTAGTCCTTGATGCTTCGCTACCAGCCGTTGTCGTGGTCCTTCTCGATAGGCATCGCCGTGGTTCGAGGTGTAGAAGAACTCGATGAGGAAGATGGGGATGCTGACCGCGGAGGCGATGACGAAGAGAATGCGAAGGATCTTCGTCTGTAAGGCAATGTGAATCTGATTAACTATATTAGAGGACTAAAGGGATCTCTGTATTAGCATTGACCAAATCCCCAAATACCCAAATACTTCATTATAAATGTATTGGTTCTAGCATAACTTTGACCATTCATTGATAATGTTTGCCCCAATTGTATTTATGTATTATAATTATTGTACAATCTCAATGTAAATTGTAATATTCTGTATAATTTTATAACTTCACTAAATTGGATTGTGCGGCACTCTACAATTATTTTTTCTTTCTTTCTAATCTGTACTTATCATGTTGTAATTCTTGTATCTCTCTATGTATACAGCGCTTAGAAACGTATATATTAAGCGCTTTATAAATGTTATTTATTATTATTTTATTATTATATACAGGCCCGTAGCCACGATGGAGGAGGGGGAGGGGGGGGGGGGGGGGGGGGGGGGTGAACCCCACCTTCCCTCCACACAATACCCAGAGGAAATATCAGATCACAAAACTAAACATTGCATTAACCATTCATAACTTTCCGCACAATCCAGCAAAGTTACTAGATCAATTTACATGCTTGTAAAGCCCTCCGCACACAGAGCCGACTCGACCCGACTCGACCCGATCCGACTGGTTTTCAGGCAGGCTAGAGTCGGTTTCGCTCACTCGTGTTGAACATGTTGAATCGGCCTCGAATGATCTCTGACTGGCTCTTGACAGGCAAAACTGGAGTCCTGAGGCAATGTATACTAAGCTGAATGACTGAAAACCAGTCGGATCGGGTCGAGTCAGCTCTGTGTGCGGATGTCTTAAAGGGGGTCATACAGTTTTGGTAAGGCTGAGCTTTAGTAACCAAAACCTGTACAAAAGTATTACAAACCAATTGTTATAACTCCACCATGCTCAATAGGTATACAAAATTATAAACGACTAAATAAAAAGCCAGTTATCATTCAATAAGAGCCATTAAAACACAATAAGGCGCTCTCTAAAAAAGTATTGGTTTCAACCATTTGTCATACAAAATTATGCATGTGATGTTTTGTTGAAATAATGATTAGATAGAGAGATCATCAACAACAATTTAAAAAAAAACTCTTTAGAACATTTTTGAAAAAGTGTAAGCATTTTTAAATATTTTTTTAAATCATCGAATAAATCTGGTCTCTTTCGAAAGGTGGTCTTTATAATATACAGGTGGTTGCTAGTAGATGTGACTGCTTAAATGAAAATGAGCAAAGAAAATACTAGGGCTTCTAATAATTTGAAGAAAAATAATAGAAAACATATAAAGGGGACATTTTTTTGTATACAAATAAGGTGCGCCACCAATGATGTTGCGTGCCCCCCCCCCCCCCCCGTAAAAATAAATAAAATCAGTCCGATCACGCTTCGCCACTGGTGCCCACGACTTGGTATGCATGACTAAATTAACCAATGTGCTATACAAATTGCATAGAGCATCAGTTATTTTAGTCATGCATGCCAAGTTCCGTTCTTAATAAAGAATGTCATAATGACAATAATTTGAATATCAATAATTAGTAGGAAGGGATCTAGTAACATTGTCAACATTTACTTAGAACTTAAGCGGTTTCGTGGTCACCGGATACCGTGGAATTTTCATAAATCTCTCAGTGGACGCAATCTCATCCCCAAAATACAAATGTTATCATAAGTTGATTTTTTATAATATTTTTTTTTTACTGATTTACTGATTTTACGAGAGGCAAGCTAAGCTTATTTGTCACTCGATACTGACTGCCTTCTTCAAATGTGAAGATTCTTGCAGTATTTTATTGGTTGTGATGGGTGGGGTTACTAGTCAACCGGGAGTGTGTTTTACAAAGAAATATTTTGTCATAATGACCTTTTATGGTGGCATTAATATGGGGAAATTTTTGCCAAAATGTTGCCTTATCTTGGCCAAATTCGTATAAACTGGTCCCTATAATGCCAACATAAAAATATGTAATTACGAAAAATTTGTCATTATGACACCCTACTCTTTTCTAGAAGTTGGCTAGGTTCTTAGCGTGCATGAGGTGCGAATACTGTCTTATACACGGAACCTCCATTTATATCGTCCTATATCCGAGGGACGGAGTGTGAACAAGGATACATGTAAACAAAGTTATTAGATTCATTATGTAAAGACAATTACAAGAAGAAGAACACAAAGGCCCGTATTCACAAAGGAGGTTTGTACAAACCATGGTTCAAACCGAGGTTTACATCTATGGAATACCAATTGTACACTGATGGAGAGAGAATGTGTACCATCAACATTGATAACAAGTAAGGAATTTACATTCTCTCTCCATCAGTTTACAATTGGTATTCCATAGATGTAAAGAACACAAAGTTACTCACGCTGTAGACCCACATGCTGCTGCCTGTGTGCTCGTCATGCGACATTCGATCCGTTTGTCCAGTTAGAGCTCGCTGCAGAGATAGGCAATGCTTAGTAATTCCCTCCCTGGTCTTGATAATTCTTCTTCTTCTAGTAATAGTATGTATTCCTCGGATTTGCGGAGATCGGCAGCGAACTGCAAGGCAATCAGAAATTGGACGATGTCCAGTTAGAGCTCACTGGAGGCAGTGCTTATAGTAAATTATTCCCCCCTCTGGTATTGGTAATGCACACGTGATGTATACATGTAGGCTACCTCTTGTCTTGGTCATTCACACGTACCCCTGGAATTTAGAGGAACTTAATCAAACTGTTCAACTTCGAAAGTACATCAAATTAACATCCATATCGAATGTTTTAAACCTTCTTCTTCTTCTATCCTCCGATTTGCGGAGATCGGCAGCGAACTGCAAGGCAAGCAATAGTTGGACGGTATAACATATAGTTACAGCAATTACACGTAATCATCCCACCATACGTAAAACAATCAACCCGACCTATGAGAGGAGACCCTGGCCGATATACCCTCCTTCAATGTCGCACAAAAGCATACCTCAATAGTTTTCTCCCCCACACACTGAAAGACTGGAACAACCTACCTCCCACAACCAAAAACTCAAATACACTATTAGCCTTGTCCGGATTCCATTCAGAAGATTCAGGCCGCAGTCATCATCCCACCTACATAAACAATGATGTACATTAAAGGGGTAGTACAGTTTTGGTAAGGCTGAACTTTAGTAACCAAACCTGGACAGTAACATTATAAACTAATAGTTATAACTCCACCATGCTCGAAAGGTATACAACATTACAAACGACTAAGTAAAAAGCCCGTTATCATTTTAAAAAAGGACCATTAAGTCACAAGAGGGCTCTTTCTAAAATGATTAAATAGAGAGATCATCGACAACTATTTAAAAAACACTTTTGAAAATGTTTGAAAAAGTGAAATTTTTTGAAAAAAATCATCTAATTATTTGGGCCCCAAATAATTATAAGATCAGATATATTTATTGATATTTCAGCCGTTTCTGGGTCGATTTTGACCAAATAAAGTTTATTCTGCCATTAAAATTGCATGTTCTCTCAAATTCGACACTCAGTTTTTCATTACCTCACAGCAAAATTGTGATGAGCAGCGCCCTCTCTACCAAAACTAAACAACCCATTTAATAATTGTCAAGAGAGAGAGAGAGAGAGAGAGAGAGTTGTCAAGCGAGAAGAGACAAATGTGGTTAGACAAGAGAGGGAGAAGACGGATATGTAGACTGATTCTCTCTGGAATCATGCAATTTAAGACAAATATCAACAATTATCCGTTTCTTTCATAATAAGTGCATAAAGTATAACTCACTGGAATCATGCAATATGAACAATTATCAACAAACAACAATTATCCGTTTCTTTCATAATAAGTGCTCACTGTAACTCACTGGAATCAACATGCAATAACAACAATTATCAACAAACAACAATTATCCGTTTCTTTCATAATAAGTGCATAAGGTATGTATAACTCACTGTAACTCACTGGAATCAACATGCAATAACAACACTTATCAACAAACACCAATTATATATCTGTTTCATTCATAAATAATACGATAAGGCGTAACTCACTGTAAACATGCAATGTAAGAAAAATAACAACCATTGCCCGTTTATTTCATAATCATTTTAAAAAGGTATAACTCACTGTAATAATATAATTTAAGACATATTACAATCCCTATTACAATCCCTTCATAATTATTACATCAGGTATAACTCACTATAATATACTCCGCACTCCTGTCCCGTCCGTAGCCTAGAAATATTCGCTTTCCACAATAACCATATCCAGCTACTGACGTATAATTATGATCCTATGCTGCAAGTCAAGGGGCTTACTGCGTAATGAAAAACTTTGGTATAGTTCCCCCTATCTGAACACAGCGAATGTACTTGTATACAGCTTGCTTGCATCAATAATGCCCATATACTACATTATGCTTATCGTACATTAGCCTACTTTCACGGATCTATATAATGTTACCAATGCACTCAATGAATGGAGCGCTCAACCATACCAATCAAGGGATTATCCCTCGTGCACAATAGATAATAGCGCATCCCTTTTGTATAAAGAAAGAAAAGAAGCTCGTTCGAGACTGGGGGCAGGTCCTCGATTAGGGCCCAGGACCAAACTTTCACTGAAGTATACCATGGACCCTACTACGAGTATACCAATGCACTCAATGAATGAAGCGCTCAACCATCAAGGGAGTACCCCTCGTGCATAATAGATAATAGCGCATCCCTTTTGTAAAGAAAGAAAAGAAGCTCGTCCGAGACTGGGGGCAGCAGCTCGACCATAACCCAGGACCAGACCTAGTTCCACTGATCTCTAGATATGCTTGGATAGAGCTCGACCATAACCCAGGACCAGATCTAGTTCCACAGATCTCTAGATATGCATTGGTAATCCCGTGTATAGTAGATAATAGCGCAGACAGGAGAACGAAAGCTCAAAACTGGACACGAAACCAGACCTAGATCCACTGATCTATAATGCTTTTGTATTGTAAGCCTGTGCGGTTGAATGAGTAAGGGGAATGTGCGTTCTGCTACGTTATTTTGGGTTTTATGTTATTCTAGCATATTGACATCGATGAGTTTGAGCCAATGATGCTAATTACCATGGTAAATGTCGCTGGTCCGTAATCGAGCCCTATGGTCCCTGATCTCGGAGAAAAACACATCTACAATGTAAAAGAGCACTGGCACAGTGTATGAGCGCTTCACTCAAGCGTAAAAAGATTGATAAAATGTGTATTGTTGTGAACTGATATGTCCACTGAGCTACCGTGATATTCACGAATCTATAATGGCCCGGTCAGATATCAACGGATATCGGAAACGTATGCCCAACGAATAGACAATTTGCGAAATTAAATTATCCGGTGATGAAAATCGTCTCCATTGCTTCATGTACAACACATAGAGCAACGTACATCACCGGACAAGGAAAGTTGTCCAAAAACCCAAAATCAATCGAATATATTACGTATTGGCTGAGATATGCCCATCCGAATGAATTTTACTTCAATGGGCAATCAATGTTATAGTGCACTGGTTCATACAAATCATTCGGATGGGCATATCTCAACCAATTTGTAACTTATTCAATTGATTTTTGGTATTTGGACATTATTTGTTATGCTCTTTCTAAAAATGAAGTACAAAGTTGAAAATTCCAAAAAAAGATGTTTATGACATCATTGATGACATCACACTTCACCACTCTATTGACAATGACTTTGCACACGGTTACGACTATCCAGTGGATAGTAGCCTACTATATTATCTGAACACTTCAATCATATATATCTTTTTAACGAAAGGGAAATTCGAAAACCGAAACCTGTCCCATGCTCCTAAGGCCTTCTGTTAATATGGATACATGCACTATTGGACATTTCTGGGTTTTTTTTCCTAGTGCTGTCATTTGGCATTGAATAATGCCGCTTACACAACTAAGCGAGCTGCGTAATTGCGGCGGACAAAAAGTAGTTACTTAAACTAGCCTTGCACTAGGCACAAAGAGATTTGCAAAAGAATTATTTATATTTCGATTTAGCAAAAATAGAATTGGTTAGGACCTATATTAAACGATCGTAACTTTCAATGGCGGAGTGACATCTAAGTAGTGATTGAATATAAATATTTGATTTATTTTAATGTTAATTGATTGCATTTTTGTTGAGATGACTACTGGTATATCATTCAAAAATGAAAATTACATCAAGATACTCGAGATAAAACATTCTAAAGTACATGCCTTTCAAATCGATTACATATTGCCCGACAAAAAGATCGATTAGTGAATTGATTCAAATAAAAAACCACGAGCAATGCAAATTAAGTGGTTTCAGGGACGAACAACGCACTAGGGTTTTCTATTGCTCTGCCGGCAGAGTGCTGGTCTAGAAATACGGAGGTCTAGGGTTCGAACCCTGAGGAATCCAATTATCTTTGCTCTTTTTTTTTCATTAAAGCCCTCTGCAGACAGAGCCGACTCGACCCGATTCGACTGGTTTTCATTCGGATCGGCTCAGTTTTCAATGCCTCGCGACACACATTTTGCCAGTCGAGAGACTGTCGGATGCCAGATGGGGCCGAATCAACACGATGAATCGGATCCGACCGACCGGACCAACCTCTAGCCTGATTGAAACCAGTCGGATCGGGTCGAGTCGGCTCTGTCTGCAAAGGGCTTTAGATTAAAAAAAATTAAAAACATTAGAAATAGGCTTAGAACATAATTTATAAAAAATCGATTATTACGAAAACCTTACAAACAAAATTTAGATACAGAATATTACTTATTATTTTCTAGAATATGTCTTTCCCGAAAGTAGGAAATGATACTTTAGTGAATCGAGTATTTTCACAGGATAAAAAATGTGACCAACTACATCAAAAAAAAAAATAAGTTAAAGTCTTTCCCGTACCAATGTTGGCACATAAGGCGGCGCCTATCTCCGTTTCAATAGACCTAGGCCACACGTCTACTAAATGTAGCGAAAGTTACAGAAGGGGGCTAGTCCTCTGGTAACTCGTGTGATTAACTTTCCCTTCTCCATTCTAGAAATGCCGAGTGTCTGGCTAGAAGGCAGAAGGTACCATTTTAAAAGTCTTTGGTATGACCCGGTCTGGGTTCGAACCCGGGACCTCCCGTGCATGAGGCGGACACTCTAACCGCTAAGCCACCATGCTACATCAACACCCACCACTTATTGGCAAAACAGTTTTTGTTTTTATATGTTTGTTTCAATTTGTTGTTTTTCAATCGATCTCATGATCGATCATAAATCCGGAGAATATTAGATAAATAATTCACCTGCCATTATTTAACATGTAGCCGTGGCAAATGAAAAATAAAATAGCAGTTATATCCAAATCTCTTCATTTCAACATATGTTATTTACTGTATATGATACTGGTTTCCATTGCACTTTGCTAGTTTAATTTTACAACTGCAAAATCTATTTTGATCTCATAATCGATCATGCATGAAATCCGGAGAATATCTGATCGATATAACACCTGGTATTATTTCATGTTTTAAAATTTGCAGTACAATAGTAAAAAATTGAAATTAAAAAACATATATATCCACATGAACGGTAATACATCCAATATTTCTTACTAAAAACAAAATTTTCTACAGGATCAACCAGTTAATATGTCACAGTTCTATTTTATTCTTTTCAATGTGCGATTATGTTTCTACAGACGCAGTATTTATAACTATTAAGATATACATGTTGCTATATATTAAATTATTATATGTACCTCTGTGTAGTTGAAAATTTTTTATTTCGTGAAAAAATAATTTTGACGCCGCATATTTTTGAAAAATGTGCGGTTACAAGATCTTCAAGATGGAGTAGAGGGACGTGACAGGGATATGTGTCCGGCTAGGGATAATTGGCAGTGACGTCATTCGGACAGTTATCAGAGTTAACGGCCGGAAACCCACATACACACTCGAACATAAACACGCGCATTATACAGACGATCAAAGGAACAGGAACGTGTGCCTTGGCGCGCAGTCTATTATCGCACTGTTCTCTTTGCATACAACATCAACGAGTAATGGAACGATCCTCAAATCCATGATCATGTTTAAAGAGTGGTCACACTGAACACGAATCCCCACGACTAGACCCGCGAATGCAGTAGGGGACCCCGGGGCAAAGCGGACCAAAAAAATTGGAACAACCAGAACAGGATTACAAAGCAAAGTAAAGCAAAACATTTGGTTTATACTTTTACCTTAGGACTACCACTAACAAATGACACTAACAATGTTTCTCAAATAATCCATTTTATTAAATGCTATGAACTTGAAAAAAATATTAAAAATCCATTTTGCCCCGGACCTCCGGGGCAAAGTGAAACACGGAACGGGGCAAAGTGAAACGCTTCCCCAAAGAGGTTGTCTTTAATGTCAAAACCATTTACCTCCTGGTGAATCGTTGTAATATATGACAGATTTGAATGTCCTGTTTTAATTTAAAGGGAGAATGGCGTAGTAATGGTGTTCAGTGTGAAAAACTTGAATTTTCATGGTCTCGTTCGTTCTAATTCTTAAATGTAACACAATAATCGCATGACCGACACAATCATTCACGTTAAATGCATTCCACTATGCCCCAACCACTTTGCCCCGAACAAGTGAAATTTTTACAGACATGCATTACTTCACGTGGGCCAATGATTACTAGCGGTGCTACGATGTATAAAGTTAAGCTTAAGCCCATCCATCATTAATATGGCTTTCGTGATAATTCGGCATAAACACAGTATTTTAGCAGATAATATACTTATATTAATTATCGTTTTTTTATGTATGAAAAACTGATATTTTCCGTAAAAAGTACACATGATGACGTATTCGCGCAACTCCGGTCAAAAACGATGCATCCTCGTTGCAGTGTTATTGGCACATGAACTTAGATAGATGGCAGCACAAACAAAAATGTACCGGGCGTGTTTCACTTTGCCCCGCGTTCCCCTACGCATTGGTACAAATCTATGGCAAGCCGTTTTAACATTTATTCCTATTTCTTGATATCAATAATTGAAATATTGATATCAGTTTATTTCTTGATATAAAGTATTACCAATACAGAAATGTATTTCTTGATATCAATAATGCATTTCTTGATTTCAAGAGTGCATTTCGTAATTATCAAGAGTTCAATTTCTTGATATCAAGAATTGAATTATTGATATCAAGAAATAGGAATAAATGTTAAAACGGCTTGCCGTAGATTTGTACCAATGCGTACTGCATTCGCGGGTTTATTCGTGGGGATTCGTGTCCAATGTGACCACTTCTTTATTGAATAAGCACACCAAAACATATGGTAAATTGCCACTTGGTCTACAACTATTTGGTCTATTCCCATTTGGTCTACTAGAAAATAATGAATCTGGCGGCTTAATTATGATTATGATTATGGATTATGAATAGGGTTATATAGGGTTGTGGATTAGGGTTATGGTTAGGGTAAGGGTTAGGGTTAGGGTTAGGGTTTTGGCGGCATCAGGTAGTAGACCAAATGGGAACTAGACCAACTGAGATTAGACCAAGTGAACATAAACCAAACATTTACGTTGTACGAGTGACGTCATCCGCGTCAAGAAATAAATATTGTTCTCTATCTTAATTTTGTTAGGGTTAGTTTTTTAATTCAGCCCCCCACACTTTACGTATGCAAAGGCCACGCAAACTTAAAGGGGACCACATAATTATTTGTTGTGGTACCATGTTGTGATATCAAATAGATACCCAACATTTTGCAAAGGGATGTGTAATTCATAAACAAAGCAATTTATTTTCACTACTTACGGAACGACTACTATTTCCTGGTTCCATACAGGGCAACATTTGCGAGTGCGCCAATGCTATTCACGCGTACGTTTGGAGACAATAATTCCGGGCGATTCGTTCGCTCTGCACACATTAGTCTTTGCAATTCAGATCGCATGAACGCATGAACGCATGAAAGCAGGAACGCATGAACGAATGGTGATGCGTTTTTCATTCATATATTTTTTTCTGGAAATATATTTTTGTGAACTAATTGATGGAATGGAATACTAAAGATGTTACTTTTCATTTATAAAGAATAGTATTTTCGGGTAGTGGTATCCTTTAAGTCCACCACGCATCGCGGAGCGGCCATAGTCTACAGTGAGATTCTATATTTTTCCATTATCGAATAATGCCGCTTTCCCAACTAAGCGAGTTGCGTAACGGCGGGCAAAAATCAGCTAAATAATATTTTAGCTTTGCAGTTTTTACATGTAGAGTGATATCTAAATAGTGATAATTAAATATACATAGGTGTATCTTTTCAATATTTTTTAATGGCATGTTTTCCGAAATGGCTACTGGTGTGTCGTGTTTAAACGAAAATTGTATTAATGTACTCCAGATAAAACATAAAACAAAAAAACAAGCATTTAATATCGATTACAGATTGCCCGACAAAATGATCGATTATTTAATTAATAAACAAAAACCACGAGCAGTGAACCCTAAGGGGTTTCAGGGACGAACAACGCACTCGGATTTTCTATAGCTCAGGCTGCCGAGCTCCGATTTAGATATCCGTTGGTATCGGGAACGAAACCTATTTAGATAATAAAACAAAAAATAGGCTCATAACTTAATTTATATTATCGATCATTATTGCGATGAAATTTTCGATAACAGAATCGATTATAATGAAAAAATGTTAAAATTAAAAGATATAGAACAATATTTATTTATTGCATATTTTTTTCCCGAAAATAGGTAAAGTTACATCAGTAAATTGAGTATTTTCGCTGGATAATAAATGTGATCAGCCACATCAAAACCCACCATTTATTTGCAACAATTTTGATTTTATATGTTTGTCTGAATTTGTTGTTTTTCAATCGATCTCATGATCGATCGTACAATCCAGACAATATTTTGATCAATATAATCTCCTGCAATTACTTCATGTTTAACATTAATATAGTCGTACGAATTGAAAATAAAATAGTGGCTATATCCACACCTCTCTTTATTTCAAAATAATATGTTATTACTGTATGTGATACTAGTTTCCATTGCACTTTGCTAGTTTAATTTTACAACGGCAAAGTCTATTTTGATCTCATAATCGATCATGCGTGAAATCCGGAGAATATCTGATCGATATAGCACCTGGTATTAATTCATGTTTTAAAATTTGTAGTGCAATAGTAACAAATTGAAATTAAAAACAGTTATATCCAAATGAACGATAATACATCCAATATTTCTTACTAAAAAATATTGTGTCTACATTATCGACCAGTTACTATTTCACAATTCTAAAAAAAAAACACCAATTTGCGATTATATTTCTAGAGACGTAATATTTATCACTATTAAGAGATACATGTTGCTATATCAATATATATACTATGTACTTTGGTTTTTTTTTATTTTTAGAAAAAATAATTTTGACGCCGCATTTTGCAAAATGTGCGGTTACAGGAATCGACGTGGAGAAGAGTGACGGGGATAAGTGTCCGGGCCGGCTAGGGATAATTGGCAGTGACGTCATTCGGGCAGTTATCAAATCCTAGATACCGCTGTTGAGCCTTGATACGTACGGCCGGGAACCCACATACACACTCGAACATAAACACGTACATTATACAGACGATCAAAGGAAACCCACATACACACTCGAACATAAACACGCACATTATACAGACGATCAAAGGAACAGGAATACATGCCTTCGCGCACAGTTTATTGTTGCATTGTTCTCTTTTCATAATTACCACTGAAAGTGTCATGGAATTAATATTCATGAATAAATATCTTCATTTAGTTTTGGATGTCACGCCAGAAAGCCAAGGGTCCATTGACAGTATACACACAACGGCGGCTGCTACGTAGTTCGGCGATCAGAGCCTACTATAATTTCCCAGCATGCAATGCGGGACATATCTAAAAGTCCACCTAAAGTGCGTATCTCACCGGCGGAGACGTCGCCGCGACTGCCGCGACTGATCAGTCGCGGTAGTCGCGGCGACTCGGGAGACCCGAAAATGGTTTGCAATCTCACCAAGGCGAAGTCTCGGAGACGTCTCCGCGACGTATCCATGGGAGCAGGAACAAACTGTAACAAATGATAAATAACTCAGTCACGTGGTCTCTAAAGTGGGTCAAGCAACGTCAAGTAGTGTCGCGGAGACGTCTCCGCAACGTCTCCTCTCAGTCGCCTTGGTCTCCAGTAGGTCGCGGCGACGTCTCCCCAGTCGCGGACAAAATAAGTCTCCGCGACGTCGCCGCGACTGATGGATACGTCGCGGAGACCAGCTGGAGACTGAAAAAGTCTCAAAAAAAATCGAACATGTTTGATTTTCCCGCGACTCCCCGGAGACCCGGCTAGTCTCCAGGAGACGTCGCGGCGACGTCGCGGAGACGTCTCCGCGACTAGCGGAGACTGAGTCGCCAACTAGTCGCCAACTAGTCTCCAGCCCGGTGAGATACCACCTTAAGTGACCAAATACAAAAGTTGCTTCTATTTATTCCCGTACTTTTTCACACTGTCGCTGGCTTAAAGGGACTTAGTAACATTGTCCAAATCCTCAAAATAAAATTGTAATTCTAGCGGTTCCTCATACGGCGGCTGCTACGTAGTTCGGCGATCAGAGCCTACTATAATTTCCCAGTATGCAATACGATAATAAAGAACTGCGAAGGCACAATCGATATACATACTGGATAAAGCACGCTGAACAATGCCGAATGAGCGACGTTGAAGCCGCCGCACATATCTAAAAGTCCACCTAAGAATGCTAAGTGACCAAATACAAAAGGTGCTTCTATTTATTCCCGTAAATCGATTCACGCGAGCGAACATGGTACATGTATTTGTATCTGTAGTACTTTTGCAGTACGTTTTCACACTGTCGCTGGCTCAAAGGGACTTAGTAACATTGTCCAAATCCTCAAAATAAAAATGTAATTCTAGCGGTTCCCTCATACCTTGTTTTATTCGTATTAACAATAAAATCATGGGACAGGTTTCGGTTTTTCAAATTTCCGTTTCATTACAAAGATATATACGATCGAAGTATTCAGATAAGAAAAACTCCGGTGGAGTTTTGAAACCGTGTACAAAGTGAGTGCAGTGAGTTAGTGAATATCACTTTGCATTTTGGCACATTACTTGGCCATGCAATGTCCATTTGACTTGATATTTTCACACAATACCCTGTGGAAATATGAGATAACAACAATATACATTGCATCAACCATTCATCACTTTTTGCAGATGTCAACAAAGTTACTAGATCCCTTTAATGATAAGGGCGCTGTTGCTATATCCAGTATTTTTATATAGATGAAAGGCACGCATACACCCTAACATGATGTCATAGTGACGTGGATGACGTCACTCATAAAACATACATGTTTTGGTGTGCTAATTCGATAAACATGATCATGGATTTTGAGGATCGTTCCATTACTCGTTGATGTTGTATGTATTTAAAAAATAAATAATAGGAAAATGCAAAGGTTTCAAATGTATGGTTTTCTTAAATCATGATTCAAATCATCAAAGCAGTGCATTTCGCAAATACGAATACATGCAATATCCGACAATGTTACTAGGTAAATGAAAGTAATGAGAAATGTGAAATGTACGCTCTATACATACCAACCACGTGAAAGAATACATTTTTACTAGTAAGAGACTGTACTAATGGATATATTTGCAAAATTAGAAAAAGATAAATGCATTGACAGATATCGCCGACGGTTATATTTCAAAATATTCATCCGTATACATTACAGGGGCCGCGGAACCGGGGTTTTTTCCCCGCTAAAAACAAAGAAATACATACGCATACAACACAAATTATTAACAATTAAAATGTGGTCAGCCCCCCACACTTAACGTATGCAAAGACTGGCAAACTTAAATCCACCACGCTTTGCACAGCGGCCATAGCCTATAGAGAGATATTCTATATTTTTCCATTACCGAATGTTGCCGCTTACTCAACTAAGCGAGTTGCGTAACGGCGGGCAAAAATCAGCTAAATATTTTTTAGCTTTGCAGTTTTAACACGGATGAATGTGTGCAAGAAATATATATTTCTTTTATTTAGCAAAACAAAATTGGTTAGCACTATACTAAACAACTGTAACTTCCAAATATAGAGTGATATTTAAAAAGTGATTAAATTTACATACTTGTATCTTTTAAAACATGCGTTTACTTGCATTTTGTCGAAATGGCTACTAGTGTGTCGTGTTTAAATGAACATTTCATTTATGTTCTCAAGATAAAACATTCCCGAGCACAGGCATTTAATATCGATTACATATTGCCCGACAAAATGATCGATTATTGAATTAATGTTTAAAAACCTCGATCAGTGAACACTAAGGGGTTTCAGGGACGAACACGCACTCGGGTTTTCTATAGTTCAGGCTGCCGAGCGCCGATCTAGATAACCGGAGGTCCCGGGTACGAAACCCGCAGGATTCTCATGTTCTTTGCTCTTTTTTCATACAGATAAAAAAACATTAGAAAATAGGCTCAGAACATAATTTATATTATTGATCACATATTTTTCCGATGAAATTTTAGATAAAAGAATCGATTACAATGAAAAAAAATTACAAACAAAATTAAGATAGAGAACAATATTTATTTATTTCTTGGATAAATATTTCCCCAAAATAGGTAACGTTACATGAGTAAATTAATCGAGTATTTTTGCAAGATAATAAATGTGACCGGCCACATCAAAACCTACCACTTATTAGCAACAATTTTGTTTTTTATATGTTTGTCCCGATTTGTTGTTTTTCAATCGATGTCACCTTCCAACCTTTAACATTTGTGGTACAGCCGTGCAAATTGAAAATAAAAAAGCAGTTGTATCAAAATCTCTACATGTAAAAATATGTTATTTTATCTAATATGATACTAGTTTCCGTTGTACATTGGTAGTTTAAATTTACAAGTGTAACTCGATTTTATCAGATAATCGATCATAGACTCTGGGGAATATGTGATCGATATAGCACGTGGTATTATTTCATGTTTTAAAATTTGTAGTACTATAGTAAAAAAATAAAATTCAAAAACATATATATCCACATGAACGATAATATATCCAATATTTCTTACCGAAAACCAATTTCTCTACAGTATCGACGAGTTAATATTTCACTATTCTATTTTATTGTTTTCAATTTGCGATTATGTTTCTAGAGACGTAGTATTTATCACTATTAAGAAATACATGTGGCTATATATTAATACATAATGTGTACTTCCTTTCAATTGAAAATTTTTTATTTCGTGAAAAAATAATTTTGACGCCGCATTTTGCAAAATGTGCGGTTACAAGAATCAACATGGATTAGAGAGACAGGGATAAGTGTCCGGCTAGAGATAAATGGCAGTGACGTCATTCGGACAGTTGTCAAATCCTAGTTACCGTTGTTGAGCCTTGATACGTACGGCCGGAAACCCACATACACACTTGAACAAAAACACGCACATTATACAGACGATCAAAGGAAGAGGAACGTGTGCCTTGGCGCGCAGTCTATTATCGCACTGTTCTCTTTGCATACAACATCAACGAGTAATGGAACGATCCTCAAAATCCATGATCATGTTTATTGAATAAGCACACCAAAACATTTATGTTGTACGAGTGACGTCATCCGCGTCAATAAATAAATATTGTTCTCTATCCTAATTTTGTTTGTAAGTTTTTTCTTTCATCCCCCCACACTTTACGTATGCAAAGACCACGCAAACTTAAAGGGGACCACATAATTATATGTTTTGGTACCATTTTGTGATATCAAATACATACCCAACATGTTGCAAAGGGATGTGTAATTCATAAACAAAGCAATTTATTTTCACCTTCCTTTCCCTATGATATAGAAGTATAAAGTGATGAGTATGATTGCTTTTATATTATTTGTGTTATCATTACTATCGGTTTTTATTATAAGTCGTACATTTAAGTTGATTTTCTTTTGTTTTAAGTTAGTTAATTTATGATGTATAATAATCATTTGTTGGAATATAATCAGAGTAAACTAACACCTTGCGATTACTTGTAATTACTCATTAAGAATATTCTTATTTTATTTTTTGAATATTGTTTTGTTTGTGCTTCATATTGTATCATTGATATTGTTCATGTTGTTGTCACATTGCTTCATGTTGTATTTTTTGACATTTTAACCCCATTTATGCATACCGTCACAATGTATGCATATTCAATAATAAAGTTTACAATTGTGAAAAGAAATTTGGAAGCGATTTGTTGTTATCACGACCCTGAATGTTACCGTTATTTTAAAATGACAACCAAGAAGTTTAGCCACTAAATTTCCTTTGTTATAATTACGGAAGTTTAAACATATTCTCCAGCATATTGTAATAATGCTCCGTTTGATATGTTTAATGGAATGCCCACGTTAATCTCTCATTTAGGCCGCCATCGATTTCAAGCTTACAGCTCATGATGGCGGTCTCCTGCGTTTATGTGCTTTATTTATTACTTCAAATTGATAATTATTTGTTGTACTTTTCTTTATGTATAATTATCACTTGTAATTATATTGTTAATATTTGAAATACATTTTGTACAATTATGATTATGTATTGTTTTGAAAAAATGCAGAAATAAAACAAACAAACAAACAAACAAACAAACAATTTAAAACAGGAAAATAATGCAGCTACCAAACTATCTTACAGGGATCTAGTTATATTTTCAAATCGTTTTTCTAACATTCTCTTTCTTTAAAAATATACGTGCGACTTAATTGCAGTATTCAGATGTTTATTTATCCACTAAATAGTCATAACTGTGTGCATAGTCAGCGGATTTAGGGAATATCACGTTGCATATCTGCTCATTTCTTGGCCATATATAACATTGATTTAACGTGAAATATCAACCAAACATTCATCACTTTCTGCACAATCAAACAAATTTACTAGACCCCTTTATAAGGAGTAACATATCTAAGTTACTGTTATTCATAGAATCGTGGTTAAATACTTTAATTGGCTTAATCTATTTCGGTACTAAACGAAATGAGAAATCACCCCCCATTTAATGTTTATGTTATACCATAAACATGCTAAAGGGGACCACCAGGCAAAGAACAACACATTATTATATGTATTGGTACCGTTTTGTGATATCACATAGATACCCAACATTTTGCAAAGGGTTGTGTAATTCATAAACACAGCAATTAATTTCCACCACTTACGGAACCCACTACTATTTTCTGGTTCGTACGGGCCAAACATTTGCGAGTGCGCCAATGCTATTCACGCGTACGTTTGGAGACAATAATCCCGGGCGATTCGTTCGCTCTGCACACATTAGTCTTTGCAATTCAGACCACATGAACGCATGAACGCATGAACGAATGGTGATGCGTTTTCAATCATATATTTTTTTCTGGAAATATATTTTTGTGAACTAATTGATGGAATGGAATAAGCCAGTTCGTAGTTACAATCTGCGCATGCGCGAAATTACCGATCTAGACTTCCGGGTTCCATCGGTCGTGAGAATTGACGGAGCCACGCGTGCAATTGAATGCGAATTGTTTGTTTACGTTTTTAAGATCTGGATCTGGATCAAAATCAGCCCATCTTTTTTGTATTCACCACATCAAAGGTTAATAGCATAATATGTACTATTTCATAGAACAAGAACCGGTTTGATAGAATGTGTTATTCATGATTGATCAATAATTTCACCGAGCCTTGCTTGGCCTGGCTAGCTTGGGTAGCACGAACTGGGTATATACACACGTAGGTGTACATAGCATTGTGCGGAGATTATCGTCTTCCGCTTGCTGCACTATCCAACGCAAAAACAGTTTTTGCCGGCTGATTTCTCTCTCCATTTATTAGCAAATGCAAACAAAATTTCGTTTATGAAATCCACAATTCATATAAATTGATAATGATTCCGACTCTCTTGTTTTGAAGACCGCAACATGTAGAAAACAAATATTATATCCCGTCTGTTTTCCTTGCCGATGGCGTCCCTAAAACATAGCGTTCAATTATTGAACAGTACAGCATGTACGAATGGGCGATATGCTTATCTCCAGCCTTGTAGCATTATTGCGTGTGAATGATCTACCTGGATCATTCAAAAGAAAGTTGATTACAAGAAAGTTGATTTGGAGAAAAATCGGTAAATTCTTGAAGATATTTTACATCATATGTGTTCTTTATGAGTTTATACAGCTGCTCGTATAATTTCCACTTTGATTTTATGCATCTAATGTTTGTTTTATGCTGTCAAACTAAAATTATTCGGTAATAGGACATGATACCATACACAATAGCTATGCGTTGATGGAGTATCGGACTATGACCTGTGACGTCACCCAAGCTCCATGGTCTAATTACGAACTGGCTTATACTAAAGATGTTACCTTTCATTTATAAGAATATTATTTTTGGGTGGTGGTACCCTTAAATCCACCACGCTTTGTAAAGCGGCCATAGTAAGAGTGATATTCTATATTTGTCCATTAACGAATGTTGCCGCTTACTCAACTAAGCGAGTTGCGTAACGGCGGGCAAAAATCAGCTAAACATTTTTTAGCTTTGCAGTTTTACACCGGTCAATGTGTATAAGAAATATATATATTTTTATTTAGCAAAACAAAATGGTTAGCAGCTATACTAAACAACTGTAACTTTCAAATGTAGAGTGATATTTAAACAGTGATTAGATATACATACGTGTATCTTTTACTACATGTATTTACTTGCATTTTGTCAAAATTGCTACTGGTGCGTCGTGTTTAAATGAACATTTCATCAATGTACTCAAGATGCCAAAGCACATGCATTTAATATCGATTACATATTGTCCGACAAAATGCTCGATTATTAAATTGTTTAGTAAAACCCACGAGTAATCTCATTTCCTTTGCTCTATGGAACATAATTGATATTATCGATCACATATTGTTACGATGAAATTATCGATAAAAGAATCAATTACAGAGAAATATCTTACAAACATAAATGATATAGAGAAACATTGCTTATTCCTTGAATATTTCTTCCCGAAAATAGGAAATGTTCCATTAGTGAATCGAATATTTTCGCAGGATAATAAATTTGACCGGCCACATCAAACCCCACTACTTAAAGGGGTAGTTTAGTTTTGGTAAGGCTGAACTTTAGTAACCAAACCTGGACAGTAACATTATAAACTAATAGTTATAACTCCACCATGCTCGAAAGGTATACAAAATTGCAAACGACTAAGTAAAAAGCATGTTATCATTCAAAAAGAGCAATTAAAACACAAGAGGGCGCTTTCTAAAAAGGCATTGTTTTAACCATTTTTCATACAAAATAATGCATGTGATGTTCTATTGAAATAATTATTAAATAGAGAGATCATCAACAACTATTTAAAAACGCTTTGAAAATGTTTGAAAAAGTGGAAGCATTTTTTAATTTTTTGAAAAAATCATCTAATTATTTGGGCCCCAAATAATTATAAGATCAAATATATTTATTGATATTTCAGCCGTTTCTGGGACCGATTTTGACCAAATAAAGTTTATTCTGCCATTAAAATTGCATGTTCTCTCAAATTCGACACTCAGTTTTTCATTATCTCACAAAAAAATTGTGATGTGCAGCGCCCTCTCTACCAAAACTAAACTACCCCGTTAATAGCAGCAATTTTAATTGTATATATGTTTGTCTCAATTTGTTGTTTTTCAATCAAATCCATGATACAATCCAGACGATATTTGATCAATATATCTCCTGCAATTGCTTCATGTTTAACATTAATATAGTCGCACGAATTGGAAATAAAATAGCAGTTATATCCACACCTCTTAATTTATACTGATTTGCATTGTACTTTGCTAGTTTGATTTTACAACTGTAAACTCTATTTAATTCTGATAATTTGATAATCTGATAATCGATCATATAATGCGGAAAATATATGATCGATAACACCTGGTAGTATTTCATGTTTTAAAATTTGTAGTACACTAGTAAAAATTGAAATTCAAAGAAAGTTATATCCACATGAACGATAATACATCCAATATTTCTTACTAAAAAAACAAATGTGTCTACGTTATTGACCATTTAATATTTTACAATTCTAAAAATTGTTTTCAATTTGCGATTATGTTTCCAGAGACGTGATTTTGATCACTATTGAAAGATACCTGTTGCTATATACATATATACTATGTGATCATCAACGTAGCAAGACTATTCTTTATGAATGATTAAAAAACAAATTTGACCTCCGCACACGTTTTCAAATGTGCGGTTACAAGAATTGACACGGAGTTAGAGTGAGCTGAGAGGGATAATGAGCAGTGACTTATCACAGAAACCCTCACTTCAGATATTTCATGTTGAAAAGTTTGATTATACCCCCGTCACATCAGCTACGCTCGTACTGCGCTCGTACTGCGCTCCTAATCCCCATTCATAACATTGGAAGCGCAATGCGAAACGTAGTATTAGCGGGTTGAGGTCGTGGGAAGAGCGGCGTTCGTTGTTCGCTATTATTTAGATCGTACACTTTTTTGGCCGATCTCGCGGCGCTCCCACTGCGACCAAAACAAATTGCCCAACGCAGTGGGCAATGACTGGGAAGATTATCTCACATGCGTCAATAGATATCCTTCCATGAATGCACAGACAATAGCTCGCAGAACAAAAGATCAGGTCGTAGGAGTCAGGGCGGATCTAGCTTTTTTTGCTAAGGGGGGGGGGGGGGGGGTGGGGGGGGGGTTGACCCAATGACGGCCATGAGCCACGAAGCGGCGATTTTATTTGTTTCTATTTTGAACCCTCCCTAAGAGATGTCTTTTTGCTAAGGGGGGGTTTTGCCCAATGACGATGCGGAGCATCGTCCACCAGCCGCGAAGCGTCGATTTTTTGTTGCTATTTTGAACCCCCGTAAGTGATGTTTTCCACATCACATTTTCACTTGCAGCCCAAGGGGGGGATGGGGGGGGGGGGGGGGGGGGGGGGTCCGCCACTGGAGTTCTGCGTTTGATTTGGACATATCAAAGAGCGGTTTCAGACTGAGGAAAATGCGTGATTTCAATCATGATTTGAGTTATTTTTCACTCCGATCACGTAGTTTTGACAGTGTACACGGTAATTTGAATAACAGTGGCAAAAATTCGTGATTTCAATCATGATTTGAGCTATTTCTCACTCTAATCACGGTATTTTTGCAAGTGTGAACGGTAATTAGAATCACGAATCACTGGAATTCAAATCATGGTCCAGAGGTGTTTTCAATCATGATTCACTCAAATCACAGTGCGAATCTCTAGTGTGAACGGTTTGACCTCCAAAACATGATTTGAGAGGCGAGCTTACGTGACCTTACACGCAGAGCTGCCAACCTCTAGAACATGAAATCAGTACTCTCAAGGCTCAAAATCATTAATTTGGGAAGAAATCAGTAATTTCCTACGCGGCTCTATGAACTATAAGTTTAGTGAAACGGTTACACGACGGTTAACCGACCGTCATCGGTAAAAACGTTATAGCAGAACGGGTAACCGAAAAAAAAGAACAAAAATGGCACGTTGAACCCTGCTAATCTTATGGTATTTTACATGTATCACAATAAACAACACAAATAAACAAATGGTAAGAGAATGAATGATAGGAAGGCAGATATCGGATATATCCGTGGGAATGGGTAAGAGAATTAATGATAGGAAGGCAGATATCGGATATATCCGTGGGAATGGTAAGAGAATTAATGATAGGAAGGCAGATATCGGATATATCCGTGGGAAAAGAAAAAGAAAAAGAAAAAGAGAAAAAAAAGAAAAGAAAAAAATCGATCAAAATAATAATATTTATTTATTGCATATTTCTTTCCCGAAAATAGGTAAAGTTACATCAGTAAATCAAGTATTTTTGTAGGATAATAAATGTGACCGGCCACATCAAAACCCACTACTTAATAGCACACATTTTGATTTTATATGTTTGTCTGAATTTGTTGTTTTTCAATCGATCCCATGATAGATCGTACAATCCGGACAATATTTTTATCAATATAATCTCCTGCAATTACTCCATGCGCAACATTAATATAGTCGTACGAATTGAACAAAAAATAGTGATTATATCCAAACCTCTTCAAGTTGCGGTAATAACCACCATGGGCGTCGATACTTACGTAATACCTATTCATCAGGGGGGATGAATGAATAGATCATCCCCCCCCCCCCTGATGAATGGGTATCAATGACAGATCGACGCCCATAATAACCACCAAACGTAAATGTTTTGTTGTGCAACAATGTTATCTGATCCCTTTAAAGGGACTGGTAACATTGTCCAAATCCTCAAAATCCAATTGGAATTTTGGCGGTTCTCATACCTTGTTGTAGTTGTATCAACAATAAAAATAAAATCAATGGACAGGTTTCAGCTTTTCAAATTGAACACACGCGAGCTAGTCTTGGCTTACCAGCGCGCTTTCATGAGTTTTTGAAGAAGAAAAACTGACGCGTATGCATCACGGACGAAAATAGACGCGAACGAAACGCCCGATATCACGCTAAATCTGTACGAACTGCGAAATCCGTACGCAGTCGCAAATGCGCATGCGCATGCGCACAAACATGTAAACACGCCTGCGAAAATCGTTCCCATTTGTAAAAAAAACATGCAAAATGCCTCCTTGAGGCTCCTTGCGGCACAAAGTGTTGTCAAAAGCCGACGGTGCATTAACATTAAGAAACTCCATTCACGCCATTTAAAAATGTGTATAACATGTGTCGATGTGTTATTAGCATGGAATTGCGGCGTTATAATGGTCACGCTTTTCGCAAAACACAAACTCCCAATGTCGAAGCGCATGCGCATTTGCTACTGGGTACGGATTTCGCAGGTCACGGATTTAGCACCACACCGTCCGGTGAATCTGTTCGCCCGTAATGATGTAGCGCAGAACTCTCGTTGGCGGCGCTATAGGGGGATAACCATTAATGGGTACAATCAGGAAACACAGTTGGGGATCTAAACCTTGCTTTCACACGTGCGCGCCGTCAGAATCACGGAATGATTTTGACAGATGTCCTTAATCGAATTTGCCCTGGACACAGGGACTCATGCATGGACGTCACGTCGAGTCATGTGTGATGATTTTTTTTTTTTTTTTTTTCTTTCACCTTTCCAGGCATTTATTGATTTCACTTCAAGTTCCATACAGTTTAACAAATCATGTTTCAATAATTTTCTCTTTTACATCAATTTAGACATTACAAATATGTTTTTATCATAAATGGTAAATAATACATTTTTTTTTTTTTTTTCTTTATGCAAGTAATCATTTATTTGTATGCGAGCGTGAACTTCATTTAAGAATGTAAACCATAGTTTTGTGCTTCTTTCATCTTTTCCTGATTGATTTCTGATAACTATCATTTTATATATGCTCCAAAAAGCTATAGTTAAAATATCATTGATGTTGTCTTCTACATTTATTTTCAGTAATGTGAATACATTCATTTCTACATTTACATTATAAACATATGTTACCATTTGCGTAAAGTTTCTAAAAAATATTTCATTCATTTTACATTCCAATAGAGCATGACATAAATCTTCTCGACAATGGCAAGTTTCACATGTATCACTATCGCTAAGTTTCCACAAAAATAATTTTCTTTTTACTGCGATCAAATTATAAATTACTTTAAAGTTAAATTGTCTTAATTTGTTCTCCTTAATGCACACAACATTTCTTTTATAAACATATTTCCAATCAACATAACAATCTAATTTCTTTACCCAATATGATGGGCCTTCAATTGTGTTTCCATTTTTCGAAAGAAAAATATAAAATAATTTACTTGGTACTTTTTGAATAAGTCTTTCTTTTCCTCCAATCAAAACTGTTGGTATTTCTAAACATATTGGTTCTTTCACATTACTCATCCATACTTTGGGTATCGCTTTTTGTAATTTAAAATATTCAAACATTACAATTACTTTTGATTTCTTATTACGAACATTTTCTATTAATGTTGATGTTGTAATAAATCTATTATCAAAACAAACATTTTTCAAATAAATTATTCCACTTGAGTACCAGTTCTTAAAAAAGAAAGGTTTCTTTTCAAATACTACATATTTATTATACCATATAATCTGTTTATCTAAATCAACACTATTATTTTCATTTTGTGTATTCATAATGACCCATGATTTCAGTATTTCTAAATAAAACGGTGGCAATTTGTTAACAAAGTATGTGTCTACCATGAATACATCAATAGAACAATTCATAATTAACTTTAGCCCACCTAAAGATTGAAAATAATAATTTGACATCTCTTTCCAAAAGCCATCTGAACCATCTAATATTTTACCAAGCCATTTTAATCTGAAACTTATAATCAACTTTTCAATATCGATCATCTTAATACCACCTTCATGATAGTCTTTAATAATTGTTTCTCTTTTAACTTTGTCTATTTTTGAATTCCAAACAAAATTATACAAAATTTGTTCTAATCGTTTTCTTACATGTTGTGGTACCGAACAATACATTATCAAATGAACAACTTGACTAATGAGCAATGTTTTTACAATAAGTACTCTACCAAAAAGTGTAAGGTTTCTTTTTTTCCAATTATCTACAATTCTTTGAATCTTTTGTAATTTTGTTTCCCAATTCTTTTTTACCACCAGTTCCAAATCAGTACTTATATGGACTCCTAAATATTTTACGCTACCTTCAGTCCATTGTAGTCCATATTCATGAAAATCCCATCTTTGTTGTATTGGGCCTAACCATTTCAATATTGTTTTATCTTTATTAATAAGGGGACCGGCTGCCTTTCCAAATGATTCTAGTTCTTTTATAATATATCTTAAAGATGATTTTTCCCGAAAAAATAACGATGTATCGTCTGCATATTGCAGCACTTTTAATTCTATTTTTTTATCACCATACAAAATACCTTTAATTTGTTCATTCTGTCTAATCTTTTCTGCCATTATTTCTACGGCCAATATAAACAACATTGCAGATAGAGGACAGCCTTGTCTTATTCCTCTACCTATCTGAAAACTTCTAGTTTTCCACCCGTTAACCAATACTGAACTTTTTACATCATTATACATCAATTTTACCCAATTACAAAAATCTACTCCTAAGTTAAAATGTCTCAAACATTCTTCTATAAACTGAAATTCAATAGTATCGAAGGCTTTTTTAAAATCCACCATCATAAATGCACCTTCAAACCCATTTTCATACACAAATTCAAACACATCTTGTGTTAGTCTTACATTAAAACCACTTAATCTATTTTTTATATAACCAACCTGATTCTCATGTATAATACTTGGTATAACATTTTGCAGTCTGCTCGCCATAACAGCAGCCATTATCTTATAATCATAATTCAACAATGTTATCGGTCTCCAATTATTCAAATTTTCTATTTCTCCTTTTTTATAAATCAATGTAATAATTCCGTACTTTTGCGTATCTGACATCATACTTTTATCAAAATTTTCATTCAGTGCATTAACAAAAATATACTCAATATCGTTCCAAAATACTTGATAAAATTCTATTGTTAAACCATCTCCACCTGGAGCCTTATTCTTTTTCATCTGAAATATTACTTTACGACATTCTTCTATTGTTAGTAAACCTTCACAATTGTTCTTATCTATTTCGGATAATTTATTAACTCTACATTGTTCAAAATATTTATTAATCTCAGTTAATTCTATTTTTTTACTAGCGTACAAACTTTCATAGAATGACACTACCTCATTCTGTATCTCATCTTGTTTTTCAATAAACTTTCATGTGTGATGATACTAGCCCAGGACAAAGGGACTCATGCATGGATGTCACGTCGAGTCACTGTGTGATGATACTAGCCCAGGACACAGGGACTCATGCATGGACGTCACGTCGAGTCACTGTGTGATGATACTAGCCCAGGACACAGGGACTCATGCATGGATGTCACGTCGAGTCACTGTGTGATGATACTAGCCCAGGACACAGGGGCTCATTCATGGACGTCACGTCGAGTCACTGTGTGATGATACTAGCCCAGGACACAGGGGCTCATGCATGGACGTCACGTCGAGTCACTGTGTGATGATACTAGCCCAGGACACAGGGGCTCATGCATGGACGTCACGTCGAGTCACTGTGTAATGATACTAGCCCAGGACACAGGGACTCATGCCTGGATGTCACGTCGAGTCACTGTGTAATGATACTAGCCCAGGACACAGGGACTCATGCATGGATGTCACGTCGAGTCACTGTGTGATGATACTAGCCCAGGACACAGGGACTCATACATGGACGTCACGTCGAGTCACTGTGTGATGATACTAGCCCAGGACACAGGGGCTCATGCATGGACGTCACGTCGAGTCACTGTGTAATGATACTAGCCCAGGACACAGGGACTCATGCCTGGATGTCACGTCGAGTCACTGTGTAATGATACTAGCCCAGGACACAGGGACTCATGCATGGATGTCACGTCGAGTCACTGTGTAATGATACTAGCCCAGGACACAGGAACGTATGCATGGACGTCACGTCGAGTAACTGTGTGATGATACTAGCCCAGGACACAGGGACTCATACATGTACGTCACGTCGAGTCACTCTGTGATGATACTAGCCCAGGGCACAGGGACTCATACATGGACGTCACGTCGAGTCACTCTGTGATGATACTAGCCCAGGGCACAGGGACTCATACATGGACGTCACGTCGAGTCACTCTGTGATGATACTAGCCCAGGACACAGGGACTCATACATGGACGTCACGTCGAGTCACTCTGTGATGATACTAGCCCAGGGCACAGGGACTCATACATAGACGTCACGTCGAGTCACTGTGTGATGATACTAGCCCAGGACACAGGGACTCATGCATCGACGTCACGTCGAGTCTCTGTGTGATGATACTAGCGTCTTTTCGCAATCCGTCGGGAGCGCTGAATACGCGGAATTTAAATCAGCTATGACTGTCTCCGTACACTCTGGCTAATACGCGGAACGTCTCCTTGCTCGAGTGACCAAGCGCGCTGATTGGCTGACCCATTGAGGTATGGGCTTGCCACGCCGCTCCGTACCCACTGTACACCCGACGCTAATTCAGCCAGATACCGTTGTAGATATGGACGGTACGCGGAAATGTTCGCACTGAGTGCGGGGCCCCCCACTCGATAAAATATTACTATAGAGTGATGAATTGTGATGTCATAACTGATGTCAAAAACATTTTGTTCAGAATTTTCAAATTTGGACTTCATTTTCAGAAAGAGCATAACAAATTATGTCCAAATATCGAAAATCAAAGGAATAGGTTACGTATTGGCCGAGATATGCCCATCCGAATGATTTTTTTTGTCAATGGGCAATCAGTGTTATAGTGCACTGGTTCCTAAATTTAGGAACCAGTGCACTATAACACTGATTGCTCATTGAAGTAAAATTAATTCGGATGGGCATATCTCAGCAAATACGTAACCTATTCCTTTGATTTTCGATATTTGGACATTATTTGTTATGCTCTTTCTGAAAATGAAGTCCAAATTCTAAAACAGTGTTTTTATGACGTCGTGGCTTCTGTACTCTATAATCGCTCCGTAGTACTTGCGTATGGCCACTCTAACGAATTTTGCCGAACACAACGATCTGTCTTGTATTCGGCTTAAAAAGCCTGAATATCTTTAATTCTTTCTTGAATGTATTCTTTATAGAACAGCACATGAACAAATAACTTTACGTAATATTCTTGTTATATGTTACTTAGGATTAACAGTGACACATATCTTAAGACAGAGTCTAATTTTGACAATATCTTATAAGACAGAGTCTAATTTTGACAATATCTTATAAAACAGCGTTTATTTTGCATTTTTCGAGAAAAAAAAATACATTTTAGTTTTGATGAAGTTTTTGTTTTGTCTGCGAAATACTGGAAGTCTTATCTAACTTTTAATATGATTTTGCACTTGTTTGAATAACAAGTGGGTACAAATACGGTTTAAGCAAAATAACTTGGCAGGATTCTTCCTAGGCTTATTAGCTAACTTCTGTGTGAAAATGAAATTGGTGCGTCGAGTCATGCATGAGTGAGCACTGAGCACACATGAACTGCAAACTTGTCACTTTTTGACTCTTGTGACTTTTGAAAAGTGACATTTGTTCCCTTTAATGTGTGCTCAACTATTCAAAAAACGCTAATGAATTTGTTTTTTTAAGGGTAAACATTTTCTAAATGTTTTGAAAAAAAATCATCTTACAATATTATTTGGGCCCCAAATCATTATAAGATCAGATATATTTATTGATATTTCCGCTGTTTCTGGACTGACTTTGACCAAATAAAGTTTATTCTGCCATTAAAATTGCATGTTCTCTCAAATTCGACACTCAGTTTTTCATTACCTCACAACAAAATTGTGATGTGCAGCGCCCTCTCTACCAAAACTGAACTTCCCCTTTAAACATTAACATTGTCCAATACTCAAAATCCAATTGGAATTCCAGCGGTTCCCTGATACCTTGTTGTAATTTTAACAAAAAATGCATGAGACAGGTTTTGGCTTTAAAATGTCCCTTTCGTTAATAAGATATTTACGATTGAAGTATTCAGATGTCAAATTATCCAATGGATTATCAGAACCATGTACAAAGTGATTGCAATGAGTTAGTGAATGTCACTATGCATTTTTGCTCATTACTCGGCTATATAACGTCCATTTAACTTGAAATTTTCACACAATACCCTGCGGACATATAACAACAATATACATTGTATAAACCACCACGTTTTGCACATGTCAACAAAGATACTAGATCTTAGTAACTAAGTAACTTAGTAACTTACCCAGCTAGCCACCTGACGTCGGGCCGATGTCGGAAGTTGGTTGCCGGATGTCGGCATATCGCCGTTGGCTCGAGGTTAAAATGTCCGCCAGCCCAACATCGTCACGACGTCATTTTTGTGATATATTGGCATAACATCATTTTCCGACAATGGCCCAACATCATGTCATGAGATGACATTTTAACCTCGAGCCAACGGCGATATGCCGACATCCGGTAACCAACTTCCGACATCGGCCCGACGTCAGGTGGCTAGCTGGGTAGTAACATTGTCCAAATCCTCAAAATACTTAAAGGACCTAAAGAATACAACGTACTTTGACACTTATTTCATAGTTGATGACTTGAAAGATAGGTCTGCCGAAGAAAAATCCATGAAAATAAACACAGTAGTGATTTGAGAATAGTTTTCTGATGCCAAATCTCATTTAGCAGCCAGTTTACGCCCCACCCACATTTAGCGTCCGGAATCTGCAGCGTGATCGACATGTGATTGACAATTCATTGGCTTACGTCATGACGCGTCATCTACAGAATTTAGTTCATTAGTCCGTTCTTTAGATGACGTCACATTTTGACGATTTAAAAGGGGCGTTCCCAGGACAATTAGATATTTACGAATTACCCCAAAATTGATTAATTTCATTAGAAATGACTGCCAAATTATTTTTCTTCGGGAAAAATTAAATACAGAGAGCCGAATTGTGAAAATTAGGCCATTTAGACGCTGTAGGTCCTTTAACAAAAGAAGTTCATCGGAGAGCACTCCATTTGCGAAAAGACTGTCTCGGCAAGAGAGTGTGCATGTTAGTCGCGCTGTCCAGTCGTTCCGTGCATTCAACTCAGCTCAGACGAGACAGGCTTGTCAAAAGACAGTCTGAGGTCAGTAGAGGCCGATTCAACATGATTCAACATGTTACTATGAAAGTTCATCTGTATGGGTAGTTAATATGAAATCTATTTTAAACTGCCGAACATGTAGGATCGGCTCCGACTGAGCGAAACCGACTCTAGGCTGACTGACACCAGTAAGATCAGTTGGGTTCGGATCGGGTCGAGTCGGCTTTTAAAGGGACTTAGTAACATTGTCATAATCCTCAAAATCTAATCGGAAAACTGGCAATTCTCTCATACCAAATTTCCCTTTCGTTACAAAGATATGTACGATTTAAGTTTTCAGATAATAAACTATCCGTTGGATTTTCGAAACCGTGTACAAAGTTAGTGCTGTGAGTTAGTGAATATGACTTTGCATTTTTGCTCATTACTCGGCCATATAACATCCATTTGACTTGAAATTTTCACACAATACCCTGTGGACATAATATATAACAACAATATGCATTATATCAACCAATCATCACTTTTTTGCACATGTCAGCAAAGTTACTAGATCCCTTTAATGCGCCTGGCTTATGTCGACCGGTTGAGTGGTTGACCCGTTATATGATCGATTACGATTAATATTATCGATACTAAGTGTTGATCGATGGTGCACTATATCTGATCCTCTGTCAGTTTTATATGTATGAATTTAGGCAATAGCGTTTGTTTTGTTACAGTGATATCATGCTTTTAGTTTTAAAAGACTAATCAATATTTTAAAGGTATAATGTATGGATATTTAATTAAATGCACATGCGTGATTACTTTAGTATTCATGCGTTCTCGAATGATTAACGATATATTTTTACTTTTTCTTTTTATTATATTTCATAAGACCTCTTGTTCGTTATCCAAAAACTTAATCAAAAATACATAATTTTGGCGTCGTGCACAGCTGCATAAGTTGTAACAACGACTACAATTAAGAAAAAAAGTCAGATTTATAAATCGGTACGGTACGCTAGACCTGGTCACACATGCTTACGACGACCTACAACGAGTCAATAGAGTCTTTTTTTTTCTCTCTTTGAATGATATCCCATGAGACAACATATTAAGTATCCAAAAACATACTCAAAAATCAAAATGTTGGCGTCGTGCATAGCTGCATTAGTTGTGACAACGACTACAAAAAGAAAAAAAGTCAGATTTATAAAAAAAAATAAAAGTAATGAGAGCGTTTACATACTGGCGAAAATACGTGATTTCAATCATGATTTGAGTTATTTTTCACTTCAATCACAGTATTGTTGACAGTGTGAACACGATTAGAATCACACTGGCGGAAAATGCGTGATTTCAATCATGATTTGACTTATATTTCACTTCAATCACTGTATTTTTGTCAATATGAACGGTAATTGCGAATGTTAAATGCCAATTTTGAATGTGAATGATAATTAATATTGATGATGAATAATGACAACTAAATGTAAGTTGGTTTACAGGAAGCTTGCGATTGAATTAAACGATTGTATAAACAATGGTATTATATAACAGTTTACTGATACAAATTACTCAATAGTTGTTCAACAAAGGCTAACTTAAATTGGGCCTTAAGACCTCACTTGCAGGTGGGAAAATATTCACACTCCGAGTAAAATTGTCATTGGAAGGTATACAAGTTAATGTTTTGTATCCAGACTTTCCTTGATTATGGAGAAAACACATAGCACACACACACACACACACACGGCACACTCACACAAACACCCACATAAACGCCCACACGCATAATCACTCAAACACAAAACACACACGCCCACTCATATAATCACGCAAACCCAAACACCACACACACACTTACACACACGAATACACACACACAACACATGCACACGTACATTCACTCGCGCACGCACATACTCAAACTCAAACAAATACAAACACACAAGAAAACTCACACAAACGCCCGTAAACACACACACGCACACATACACACAAACCCTCACCCTTACACACCCGTATACCTACACAACACACACACACACACACATGCACGCACTCGCACTGAAACAAATACAAACGCACATACATATATACACGGACAAACACACACGCATAAACACACGTATATGCACGCTAACACACACATAAACACACGCATACACACAATCACGAACACACACAAACATACACGCACATACGTACGCACGCACACACACACACAACACAGTTACACACATATCCACCACACATAGACATACATACGTATAAAACACACGCATACATGTTGATAATTATCTGATGACGTCATTTTGAAGACGGCGTACGGATTTTCCGACTAACTTGAAATTGGGGATGAACGAGTGCTCAGATTGGCCAGACGTACGACGCGACATGAGAGAACCTAAATGACGTAATGTCTCGCCTAAATGACGTAATTTCTTCGTCGGTATCAGCTCAGTGACGACGTGGCTTGCGCGCGAGAAGACCGTACAGGGTGTTGATATTCCATGAATATTGCCGAACACAACGATTGTGTTCGGCTTTCAAAAATAAGTAGATTTTTGTTTTTATTTGGAAGTAAGATGCGTGACAACATATTCTTAATATAAAATTATGTAATACTCTTGTTATATGTTACTTAGCATTAACAGTGACAAATACCTTAATATTGAGTCTACTTTAAACAATACCTACAAACAATGTTAATTTTGCATTTTCACTAAGTTTTTATTTGAGTTTTGATGTAGTTTTGGCTTTGTCTGCGAAATACTGGACATTGTCCAAGTTTTAAGACTATTTTGCACTTTAGGGTTAACCACTCTGAAAATCGATTCAGGAAATGTATCACTGTTTGGGATCGATTCATAGATAGCTGCCTTAGCAGTGATCGCAGTGCAATTAGTTAAGCAGGCGTCACACTGTCCCTAGTTGACATCCGATGGACACACGAACATGGAATTTTGAATTTCGCGCGAAGATGGTCCCGAACTTGGTTATCAGCCAATCAACAGCCGAAGCAAGTACGATGACTACAGAAGGTCACACGATGGCATCCGAACCACACACGAAGGCAACACGAATATTACCCGCAGAACACACGAAGGCCATCACACGATGCCTACACGACGCCGTATTGAACACATAAAATAAACATGACTGTATTTATATTCCGACTGTATATAGTCTGAGAAAAATGAAATAAAACGAATTTAAATTTGAATTTGACTAGTGTCTTGCGTACAACACAAATATATAAACATTCATACATAAATATATAACAACACAATACAAATATTACTTAACATCAATTACAACAAAATAGTAATTATTGTTATTGAATAAAAATAATTATTACTTTGTAGTAATTGATGTTAAGTACACAGTATACACAGGACCATGTTTTAAACAGTGTATACTGACCATGTCATCCTGTATAAATATGTTTAATAAATAAATAAGTAATATTGAATATATTTAATGTATTATATTCATAAAAGTATTTGGCAAGATTAGCACAAACATGGTAGCCTACAAAATTGATTATGATATATGCATATCCTCATTTAATTTCAATTTTAATCTAGTAATGATAAAAAACAATTTACTCTTTCCACATCGACTTACTTATAATAATTAAACATAAAATCAAACAAAGTGTACATTAATACAGTACATGTATATATCTTTAAAAAATAAACAAATTAGCAGCATAAAAGTGCAGTCAGAATATTAAAGTGATACCTGTAAAGTGTCAGATATTGCACAAAATGACATTTGAGACTTCAATCCTATATCAATATCATTGTAAAGTACAATTGAAAGATTTGTGAAAGTTTGAAAGAAAACGAACACTGTTTACCTAGTGAAAAAAACACGAATATTGAGTTCATATTTTATCACCGAATACATTTGTCGCAGTAATGAATGATCCGTTTGAGATATTCGCACCCGTGTATGTTTACACACGTAGTACAGAATTCATGGAATTTGCACTCGCTCGGCTCAAAGTTCAATCTCCGGAATGTTCTCACGCGTGCTGCATGCGGACGTTCTCAGCTAGGACAATTGTACTTTTTATCAAAAGCGTTAATCAACGTGATTGAAATAAAAGATTTAAATGATAATTATCTTCATACTAAAGGGACAAATTACAAATTCCAATAAACTTTGACAACCCCGAATCCCAGTAACTCATTAACTCTTGTATCACCTTACCATTAAATTAAATACATGAATCTAATTTTGGACAAAAGATTACTTAAATCTATGATGGCTTACAAGGATATTATTATTATAAAATGTATACAAATGGGTAGAAGAATATCTGCATTATGATAGGTCATTTAACGTGTAAACCTTTTTACTGATGCATTTTACTTATGCATTTTACTGATGCATGGCTCACTTTGGTTTAATTTTTGCATTTTTGCGCCCATTTTTATAAAACAAATGCTGCACAGGCATATTTCACGGATCGGTTCGAATTGTCTGCACGCTTTTAACTTTGGACATAGTCTAAGACCCATTCGCTGCGCTCGTGGGTTTTACCAAGGAGGTATAAGGGTGAGCTAACCCTTATACCTCCTTGGTTTTACCATTCCAAAGTTAAACTCAAGCATGTGCATCATTTGTATAATGAGATGACATTATGACATAGAACAAATTGTCATTATAAAGTAGGTCCAAAGTGGCATGATTTTTTTTATTTCATTGTAATTGGATATCAAATCCCACTATTCATTTTATATTTTGTATTGTATTCCTAACACAAATTAAATTTCTTAAACAAATAGTTCCAACAATGAAATGTGATATCAAACAATGAATCAATACAGTATCTTCAGTTGAAATTGAGTAATTAAACAAGTTTAAATTCATAATATAATCCTAACACAAATTAAATTATCTCATTACAAAAATCGTATTGATCGTATTCAATAACAAAATAATTAGATTGAGTAATTGACAAAGATTTATTTTATATTACATTTATAACATAAACTAAATTTATTGTATTCAATAACAAATACTACATGTAATTACACTAATATCAGATATCTTTAATTGAAATTGAGTAATATAATCAGTTTTATTGTATATTATATTATTAAATGAACTAAACTTATTGCATTCAATAACAAATAAATGTAATAATTAAATGTTATATTAAAAAGTACATAACTTGATTAATTGAATGACAGATGGAATCGAGTATTGTATATTACGTAATTGGGTCTGACACATGGAAAACGCTTGAGCTACTCAGATCGGATGTCTTCGCCGACACCGTGGTCCCATCTCGATGTCATCGTACTATAATACGATGGCTACACGACGGCATTGCGAGGGCTTCACGTAGTCGTGTTGCCTTCCTAAGACATTCGGGCAGCTTCTTGTCTCCTTCGTATCGTCTCGGTGTGGCGAAAAGTGCCCGATGGCACCGATGATCACACGAAGTAAAAACGAAGATGACACGATGTGATAAGATGCCCTCACGATGGCATTACGAAGGGCAAGATGGACACACGAATGAAACACGAAAATGAACCTTCGCAAGGTCTTCGGGCCAATCTTTGGCATGCCAAAGATTTGGGAACCACTCACGAAGTTGCTGCCGGAGCCTGAGAAACTTCACCGGCGGTCATACGATTACTTAAGATGCCCTCACGAATGGCCCGATGCTTTTACGATCAGAGCCGATTTGGAACATTCCCTTGATCGTGTATCCATCGGGGGTTAAATCGGGACAGTGTGACGCCACCTTTAGTAAATATCACTTTGCATTTTACTCATTACTCAGCCATATAACGTCCATTCACCTTGAAATTTTCACACAACGCCAAGTGGGCATATCAGATAACAACAATATACATTGTATCAACCACTTATCACTTTTTGCACATGTAATGACAACAAAGTTGTGGACTTTGTCCAAATCCTCAAAATCCAATTGGAATTTTAGCGGTTCCCTAATACCTTGTTGTATTCGTATCAACAATAAAAAAGCATGGAACAGGTTTCAGTTTGTCAAATTTCCCTTTCGTTAAAAATATATTTACGATTGAAGTGTTCAGATGTTAAATTAGCCATGGGATTGCCATAACCGTGTACAAAGTGAGTGAAATGAGATAACAATAATATTTATCACCTGACTTAGTAAATACAGGATATCAGCTGTCATGTAACATTTTTCTATGTTACATGGCAATTAGATGATAAAACAGTTGTTAAAGGACAATGAAATCCAGACAAATTGTTGTATGTACTATAAGACACTAACTATAATGAATAGTCTCTGAAAATTTGAGCACAATCGGTCAAGAAATAAGAAAACTATGGCTCTTTGAAAAGAGCCATGTATTTCTTCGAGTGACTCATATTGGCAACGCACTCTGGACAAGTTGTGGACAACTCCCCATACATTGTGTACACAAAATTTCAGTTTTTTTCAATTTTCTCAAAATTTATGTTTACCCTTCGTTCGAGTTCAACATATGTTTTGTAGAATGCTTTTATACATAACATATCATGAGTTGGGGAATGGAGAAATGTGACTATGAAGAAAACTGTAAAAATGGGAACATTCTTGTACAAATCATATGGGGAGTTGTCCACACACTTATCAGAGTGCGTTGCCAATTTGAGTTCCCCATAGGAATAAATGGACATCTTCAAAGAGCCATAGTTTTCTTGTTACTTACCCGATTATGCTGTAACTTTCAGAGATTATTCTTCTTAATCTCTTCTAGACTATGATAGCAACATTATGCTTGGGTTTCATTGCCCTTTAACATTGCTGTCGGAGAAATCATGGAATGTTCCCCTCGGGATTTAAAATGCTATTTCGTGAAGAAATTAATGACCGGCCACATCAAACCCCACCACTTATTAGCAAAAATTTAGATTTTATATGTTGTTGTTGTTGTTGTTTTCAATTGATCCCGTGATAGATCGTACAATATTTGATCAATATATCTCCTGCAATTACTTCTTGTTTAACATTAATATAGTCATACGAATTGAAAATAAAATAGCTGTTATTTCCACATCTCTTCATTTAAAAATAGTTTGTTATTTAAGGTATGTAATATTGGTTTGCATTGTAATTTGCTAGTTTAATTTTACAACTGTAAACTATATTTGATATCATAATCGATCATATATCATGATCGATATAGCACCTGGTATTATTTCATGTTTTAAAATTTGTAGTACAATAGTAAAAATTTAAATTAAAAAAAACAGTTATATCCACATGAATGATACTACATCCAATATTCCTTACGGAAAAACAAATGTTTTTTACATGATTGACCAGTTAATATTTCACAATTCTAAAAAAAAAAATCTATTTGCGATTATGTTCCTAGAGACGTAATATTTATCACTATTAAGAGATACATGTTGCTATATATATATGTACTATGATTTTTTTTGTAAGAAACTTTGTATTATTTCTAGAGAAAATTAATAATTTTGACGCCGCATTTTGCAAAATGTGCGGTTACAAGAATGGACATGGAGTAGAGCAACAGGGATAAGTGTCCGGCTAGGGGTAATTGGCAGTGACGTCATTTTTGGATGTCATGCCATCAAGTAAAGGGTCCATTGACATTATACACAAAACGGCGGCTGCTACGTAGTTCGGTGATCAGAGCCAAAGACACTACAAGGGGAAGACTGGACACTGCGCCGGTTTTGTACAGTGATCAATGAAACGCTGAATTTCGTACATGGGGAAGGGCGTTCCTAGCGTTGAGTAAGTAAACTTCTTGTTGTTTTCGCGCGTAGCCATTGAAAACACAATAGGGAACTGGTAGTGAAGTATCAAATTCCTTCTTATTTTTGCTTTTTTATCTCAAAATGTACACCAAATATTAAAAGGAGTTTGTTTCTAAGTTTGTCTGTTTACAGGTGAAAATTTCCAAGAAATATTTAATAGTAGACATGCAAAATCAACATTCACGTACAAGTTTCTTAATTTGCTTGCTGTTAAAAAAGAACTCGTGTACATCATCAGGATTGTTGCTGTTACGTGTGTCATGGTTTGAAATCAAAATAGTAACTTTTATTTGAATACCTCTTTTCTCTTTATATGAAGAATTGTTGTTAACAAGAGTGTCACATCCGAAACACAAGCATTTTGTTAACTGCGGCACATCAGAAATGCGATGCCTCAAACAATCCAAGTCAAGTTAAAGTCATGCAGGAAATCTGGTTCCTCTTTTCACTTTCTTCTCCAAATTCGCAGATTAAAACATAATGTCCACTTCTCATTTTCTATGCAAAAAACTACAGAAATTTGTTTAAAAAAAGATTCGAGGATTTGCAAATTTTCATCTTTGTTGACAAATTTGCTCAAAAAACAGAAATATCAAAAAACAAGTGTGCCTTATGTCTGCATATATTTCAAGTTCATACTTCTAGTAATCTAATCCTGATATCCACATGGACAGGAGTTAATTTCATTAATTGTTTGTCCCTAGTTTGATTTATAACATTTTCACATAAAAGTTCATATTTCATATTTATGTATCCATGGTGAATGAAATGAAATATCAGGATTTAGATTACTAGAAGTATGAACTTGAAATATATGCAGACATAATTGGCACACTTGTTTTTTGATATTTCTGCTTTTTGAGCAAATTTGTCAACAAAGATGACAATTTTCAAATCCTCGAATCTTTTTTTTTTCTGTAGTTTTTTGCATAGAAAATGAGAAGTAAACATTATGTTTTAATCTGCGAATTTGGAGAAGAAAGTGAAAAGAGGAACCAGATTTCCTGCATGACTTTAACTTGACTTGGATTTTTTGAGGCATCGCATTTCCGATGTGCCGCAGTTAAGAAAATGCTTGTGTTTCGGATGTGACACTCTTGTTAACAACAATTCTTCAAAGAGAAAAGAGGTATTCAAATAAAAGTTACTATTTTGATTTCAAACCATGACACAGGTAACAGCAACAATCCTGATTATGAACATGAGTTTTTTTTTAACAGCAAGCAAAGAAACTTGTACGTGAATGTTGATTCTGCATGTCTACTATTAAATATTTCTTGGAAATTTTCACCTGTAAACAGACAAACTTAGAAACAAACTCCTATTAATATTTGGTGTACATTTTGAGATAGAAAAGGCAAAAATAAGAAGGAATTTGTTACTTCACTACCAGTTCCCTATTGTGTTTTCAATGGCTACGCGCGAAAACAACAAGAAGTTTACTTACTCAACGCTAGGGGCGCCCTTCCCCATGTACGAAATTCAGCGTTACACAAACTCCGCGAAGTGTCCAATCTTCCCCTTGCAGTGTCTTTGTCAGAGCCTACTAGAATTTCCCAGCATGCAATGCGATAATAAAGAACTGCGATGTTGTATGTATTTTTAAAATAAATAATATGAAAATGCAAAGGTTTCAAATGTATGGTTTCTTAAATCATGATTTAAATCATCAAAGTAGTGCATTTCGCAAATACGAATTAATGCAATATCGGACAATGTTACTAGGTAAATGAACGTAATGGAAAATGCCCCACACACAAGCAAATATGAAATGTACGCTCTATACATACCAACCACGTGAAAGAATACATTTTTACTAATAAGAGACTGTACTAATGGATATATTTGCAAAATTAGAAAATGATAAATGCATTGACAGATATCGCCGACGGTTATATTTCAAAATGGTCATCCGTATACATTACAGGGGCCGCGGAACCAGGTTTTTTCCACCGCTAAAAACAAATTATTAACAATTAAAAAGTGGTCAGCCCCCACACTTTACGTATCACAGAGCGGCCATAGACTAGAGAGATATTCTATATTTTCCATATTACCGAATGTTGCCGCTTACTCAACTAAGCGAGTTGCGTAACGGCGGGCAAAAATCAGCTAAACATTTTTTAGCTTTACAGTTTTAACACCGATCAATGTGCACAAGAGTTATATATATTTTTATTTAGCAAAATAAAATTGGTTAGCAGCTATACTAAACAACTGCAACTTTCAAATGTAGAGTGATATTTAAAAAGTGATAAAATTTACATACGTGTATCTCTTAACACATGCATTTACTTGCATTTTTAAAAAAATAGCTACTGGTGTGTCGTGTTTAAATGCAAATTGTATCAATGCACTCGAGATAAAAACATTCCAAAGCACATGCATTTAACATCGATTACATATTGCCCGACAAAATGATCGATTATTGAATTAATGTTTTAAAAACTCGATCAGTAAACACTAAGGGGTTTCAGGGACGAACGACGCACTCGGGTTTTCTATAGTTCAGGCTGCCGAGCACCGATCTAGATATCCGGAGGTCCCGGGTACGAAACCCGCAGGATTCTCATGTTCTTTGCTCTTTTTTCATTCAGATAAAAAAACATTAGAAAATAGGCTCAGAACTTAATTTATATTATCGATCACAAATTGTTACGATGAAATTATTGATAAAAGAATCGATTACAATGAAGAAAAGAAAATAATTTTTTTTTTATTTATTGCATATTTCTTTCCGGAAAATAGGTAAAGTTACATCAGTAAATCAGGTATTTTTGTAGGATAATAAATGTGACCGGTGTCACGCTAAATCCGTACGCACTGCGAAATTCGTACCCATAGTCGCAAATATGCATGCGCACCTGTGGGAAAATTGCCTGCAAAAATCGTTCCCATTCATGCCATTTGTAATAAAGCATGCAAAATCCCTCCTTGAGGCTCCTTGCAGCACAAAGTGTTGTCAAAACCCGACGGTGGATTAAGAAAATCCATTCACGCCATTTAAAAATTTGATAAAATATGTGTCAATTTGTTATTTGAATAATGGACACGATTTTCGCAAGACACGCACCACATATAGGCATAACTGTCTACTAATTCCTACTCACGCTCATATCTACAGTAACACCCTTACATTTAGGAATTCCCCTTCCTGTCACAACTGTTTAACAAGAATTATAGCAAGCTTTTTGTTTTGGACACAAGTTACCGCCCCCCCTCCCCCCCCCCCACCCCACCCCCCCCCCCCCGTTTACCCCAGATAAGACAATTATGTTCTACTACCCCCCCCCCCCCCCTTGCTGTTTCACGTTGTAGAACACATAACAAACTCAATAAGACGCCTTTATGATTGGAACAATAAGGAACAATTCGTTCATTCACACGTTCGAGTAAACTGCGCTTTTATGCGATGTCAAACAAACTTGCAACAGATGGAATGTTACCATGACAGCCACGATGAATAAATTAGATCATCCGAGTTGTTAGCTTGTTATCGGTATGGTTAGCAGTGCTTCTTGAATTACGATTTAGCAACCCGCTACGAAGATTTTAAATGGCTATTGTATTACAGGGCTTAGACGCTCGTTGATTGGTCGATATAGTAAGGGCATAGACAGCGTGCAAAATCTACACACAATACTGAAGACATATCCATGCACGTGTGTGTTGTGCACTGGTTTGTGAAAACAAAGGTGATCACCCAAGCGAGTTGTGTGAGTTCCCCGCTAGTTATCGTCCAAACTGGTATTTTGGCAAGGAGATAAGGCCTAGCTGACAGATAGGCTATCGGGCTTTTATGAATATGTCCACTGATCTATTTGCAGTTTCGCAGTTAAGAATACGCGGAATGGGGGAATGTCTCCTTGCGCGAGTGACCAAGCGCGCTGATTGGCTGACCCCACTGACCTCTGACTGACCCATTGAAGTAAGGGCTTACCAGACCGCTCCGTAGTGGCTGTACACACTACGCTATTTTGTCGTAGGTTTGGACGATACGCGGGCATTTTCGCTCTGAGTGCGACCCCCCGCTAAGATTAGCGTTGTGGCCGCGTCGCCGGTGTGCAGATTACCGGGCACTTTGATAATTGTGTGCGGCGTCAAAATGAAAGCATAACACACATGGTGCTATTCGTACAAGAATAATACTTGTACGGGTTTGACATACAATATATACATATCAACATATCTCTGTTATAATGGTTAATATAATACCGCGTTTCTAGAAACATAATGACATATTAAAAACAAATCTTTAGAATTATGAAATATTAATTGGTTAATAGTAATAAAGACGCATATTTATTTACTTATTTTGCAATACTTATGTATCATTGTTTATGTGGAGATAACCGTTTTGTAATTTCAACTCTTACGATTGTACTCCACATTTTAAAACATGAAATGATACCAGGAGCTATATCGATCAGATATTCTCCGAATTATATGATCGATTATCATATTATCAAATTATCAGATTAAATCGAGTTTACAGTTGTAAAATTAAACTAGCAAAGTCCAATGCAAACCAGTATTATGTACCTTACATAACATAATATTTTGCTAACTACGAACATCCTTATTATACCCAGGCAGAACGCTTCTCCCTCTCAATCTACTCCGCGTCGATTCTTGTAACCGCACATTTGGAAAATAGTGTGCCGCGTCAAAATTATTGAAAAACAAGTATGTTTAACATTTGTAGTACAGCCGTGCAAATAAATATCAAAATTGCGGTAATATCCACCAAACCTCTTAATTTCAAAATAATAATGTTATTTACTGTATAATATGATACTGGTTTCCAGTGTACTTTGCTATTTTAATTTTACAAATGTATACTCCTTTTAATCAGATAATCGATGATAGAATCCGGAGAATATGTGATCGATATAGGACGTGGTATTATTTCATGTTTACAAATTTGTAGTACAATAGTACAAATTTAATTAAAAACATTTATATCCACATAAACAATAACACATCCCAATATTTTTACAGAAAATACATTTTTCACACATGATTAACCAGGTAATATTTCCCATAACTGTAAACGTTGTTTTAAATTTGCGATTATGTTTCTAGAGACGTAGTATTGATCACTATTAAAAGATACATGTTAGTATATGATTAAATACTATATGATTCTAACTATAGTCACGATCTTTAAAAATTCATTAATTAAAATAATTTTGACGCCGCACACGTTTTTCAAAATGTGCGGTTAATATACAAGAATCAACATGGAGTACAATATACAGTGACAGGAATATTCCGTGATTTTCCCGACAACAAATATAACAACTGTTTTATCATCTGACTTGACTTGCAGGGGTGTAATATACCCATGTGCTATCCAAAAATAGAACACGGCAGCGGCATGTACTGTATTTACTAAGTCAGGTGATAATGTCCGATATTGCATGTATTCGTACTCTCTTAATGTATTGGAGTGGAAATCCACTCTTTTTTTCCACTTCCTTAGGGAGCCATATTAGTGACCACTTCGTTTGGAGTGGAATCCACTCCTAACCCAGAGTTGACCCCCTTTTCACTCCAAACTAGAGTGGAAATTGTCCACTCTTTAAGGAGTTGAGATCCACTCCATTGTTCACCCCCCAGGGAGCCATAGTAGTGACCACTTCGTTTGGAGTGGAATCCACTCCTAACCCAGAGTTGACCCCCTTTTCACTCCAAACTAGAGTGGAAATTGTCCACTCTTTAAGGGAGTAAAGATCCACTCCCTTGTTCACTCCTTAGGGAGCCATATTAGTGACCACTTCGTTTGGAGTGGAATCCACTCCTAATGCAGAGTTAATGTTGTTTTAACTCTCATTCTGGAGTGGAAATCATTCAAGCTGGATGGGGTGATTACAAAATCTATCAATTTGGGGTTTAGATATTCATCCACATGCACATATACATGTTAACAAACATACGCACATAAACACACATAATGTCCCATATAGGCATACACTAATTCTTACATTGAAAATGCAGTTTGTGAAACAAAATATAATGGAAATAAATTGTTGTGTTCAATGGAACAATGTATCGTGCACACATGCTGTGTGATGGTTCACATTTTGCTGGAATGAGCCCCAAAGGAAATCAAAACAATAATTTGCAAAACTATTTTAGGGTATTAACAAGGTAATTGATTGTATCTTTTTTCCCCTCGAAAAATAACATACAAAAACAATGTACTAGCAATAGAATAGAATGATTTGCCTTGCCCTCATGTATTAGTGAAAACAAAAGGTGAACCACTGCCCATTGGGCATACATTGTTTTTATGGGGTACACAACAACATTATGCTACAGTGAAACCTCTTTACAAAAAGATCCTTGCGATTAAGACAATCACCTTGTTATAAAACAAAGGGTTAAAACATTTTTTTTTAAACAACGGCTGGGACAAGCAAAATGACTTTGTTATAAATGGTTTGTTTTATCAGAGCTCTTTGTAACGAGGTTACACTGTATTCACTCTTCTACTTCAATTCTAAACTTTCTAAGACATATTAACTTTCCTGATTAAAGAAATTTTAATTTCCTTTTAATTCAATTTGAAATATAAACATTAAAATACACATTGTACATATATATATAAAAACACACAAGCATCAAACAATCTACAAGTTCATGCAAAACAGCAATGTGTGAAGAGATATTTGCAATACAACACAACTTGGGAAATCTAATTACCTTAGTAATATCATGTTTCAGAACAAGATGATTTCAATATTGGTTAGCCTAAAAAGACAAAGACTACTGGTGGCCAGTTAAACCGTTTTGCACATGCAGAGATATTATTTTGTTTCATTTCACAGTCAACCCTCTAGTTCTGCTAAGGAATTAGGACAATTAAAGGGCTGCTTGCCATTTCAGTAATATAATCGGTCACCAGTAATACAATGTTCATCACAAGTTTCAAGAACAGTTGGATATAAATTGTAACATTATCACATACATTTAAAGGAATAATTTAGTTTTGGTTTACTTTACAGGGCCCTTTTATCAATATGTGAGATAATGAACAACTATGTGAAATGGCACACAATGTTAGAGACAGTGCGGACTTTGTTTCATAATAATCTGTTCAGAAACGGGTCTAAAATTCATAAATACATCCAATAGGAATACATGTTGGGGACCAACCGTTGGGCAATAATTTAACAGGATAGTATACAATTTTGGAGAAGCAAACGAAAAATTAAAACTTGTAAGTTACCATTAAAACAATTACAATAATACTTATATACAACAACATAATCATGCAGCCTTTCATAAAACAGTGGGCCCAAGTCCTAAACATCACGTTTTAGCCCAAGCAATGTTCATCCCAATCTTAAGAAGTCTTTTTTCTTCACATTGGAAGTTAATTCGATTTAAAAAAACAATTGTTCTTCATGCATTATACCTAACAAATTATCACACCACCTTGCAAAAGGTAAGAAACAGTTGGCAGATAATTGATCTATATTCAGGACATTTTAATATCATAGTTAAAGCCTTTAAATAGGGACATGTTCATGTTTCCTGGATTTAATCTGGCCCCTCACATAGGCAGATCTGTATCAAAATTGGATTGATTCTGGCTTCGGGGGCAGCAATGTCTTGAGCTACAGTAGTACACAGTCAAACATGTGTACAGTGACCACCTACTGAAAACTAGAAAAGTGGCCATTGTAGAAGGTTGGTGACTACTACAGGCATGTTCTTGTAGGCCTATGTATTTAAGATGTATGGATTCATGAGCAATGAAGGTGACAAAACTTCTTCCTTTTGAAAAGTAATTTCAAGTTTATATTTTATACAAAAATTCAACCAAACCATGCAGTTCAACGTTCACATTCCATATCACAATTCACAATCGCATATCCTCCGGGTTGTGGCCTGTGTCGCGAACGCCATGATCGTTGGGCTAGCGATAAGTGTCAGCTCTGCACGGACTCTGAAAGCTGGTGTTCGGTTCACTGAAGTTGGTTTCGTCAAGGTTACTGTCGAAGCCGCATTCACGGTTGCTTCGCTGGTCTTCGAGTCACTCGTTTTCTTTGCGGTTGTCTCGCTCGTCTTTGCGGCTGCCTGTTCGTCTTCGTGCTTGTCTTTGCTCGTCTTCGTGGTCATCTCGATCGTCTTGCTGGTCGTCTCTGTCATCTAGGCACTTGTCTCGCTCATCTTTGCGACTGTTTCACTCGTCTTCGTGGTCGTCTTACTCATCTTCGCTTGTCTTCGTGGTCGTCTTGCTGGTCGTCTCTGTTATCTTGGCACTTGTCTCGCTGGTCTTTGCGGCTGCTTAGCTCGCCTTTGTTCATCTTCGAGGTCGTTTTGCTCGTCTTGATGGTTGTCTCTGTCGGCTTCGTACTTGTATCGCTCGTCTTCGTGCATGTCTAGTTTATCTGCGCGGTTGCCTTTCTTCATTCTATTAGCTGGCACACTGCTTACGTTTATGTTGCAGCTGGGTGTGTCATCGGGTATCCCTTTGATCCCAGCTGTCGTTCATCTGGGATGCAGTGTGTGTCGGTGGGTGATAATTCAACAATCAAATCTGCAATCAAATGAAAATATGAGAACAAAAAAAAATCATTTGTACTACAACCATTAAAAATGTATGGTGACTGACAGACAGTGGCGTAGCTACAGGGGGCCCAATAATTCTGAACAAACAATAGAAAACATAAGCCTTATAAGGGGACATTTTTGAAAAAAACAAAGAAATACATAAGGTGTGCCCCCCCCCCCCCCCCCCCCCCCCCATCAGTCCGACCACGCTACGTCACTGCTGACAGATAAAAACAAATGCAGACCTCCAAAAAAAGGGACAGTATACCTACATAGGGCCTAAAGGCCTAAACATATTTGAGAGGAACATTTACCTTAGAAATACACATTTAAGAAATGGAATACAGTACCCAAGGTATTTAATTAATAATTATATATATATGCGCCACGGCGCGTATATAATTATATCTGTAATTAAGACTAGCAACACTTACATTATTAAATATTTTGATTGTGAACTTAAACTTTGGCTCGAAACGGAAGATTAACAAGAATGGATTAATTCACAAACCAGGTAAAGTTATAGATTAGTGTTGACTACTTGACAGTGTTACTGATTCGATATGATTCTTGTGATGATCATGATGATGAGTTGAATAATGAGTGTCGTATTGTTGTTGTTGATGTATTGCATTTAGAACGACAGTGCAGTTGACATAGCGCTGCGTTAATTGTACGACGCACAACACAGATATTTGCGTAGGCATACGGGTATTTACGTTTGTTACAAAGCTTTCTGAAATTGTTTATTAAATTCCTCTTTATTGTCAAATGATATGACAATGTTATATACCGGATAGTTAAGATTGATATTTGTTACAAAGTATGTGAATAGTTCAGAAGCGATACTTTGCTTTCAAAGGTTAGAACTTAGCATGTTTATTACCGTAGTTCCACTTATAGCGACTCCAAAACACATGATATGCAAATTACGCATGAAGCTCATTTGCATATTCATGAGCATCTTCCGGAGCCAGTAATTGATTAGAAACAACCTTTATTTGTAGTTTTCTGTTATTTAAATGCAAAGTATGAGATAAATTATAGCTTATATGATAGATAATTGAATTGTTAAGAAGGCTTGATATATGAATTGATGTATTATGTATATATGAGCTACAAATAAGGGAATTTGTAAGGAATTTGTGCATGAATTTACTTGAAACGGACTCTGTGACTGTGAGTGATCGGCGCGCGCGCGTTTAGTGGTAATTGTGTTTGCTAGTTGTGGATTTTGATTAAATTATAACTCAAGGAATGGGTTATGTGCTTGGAAATATGGCTGGTATGAAAGCCAAGGAAATATTAAATTATATAGTGAAGTTGATATGTGAATAAGTGATGAAGTCTTTAGACTATTTGGATATATTCAGCAATAAAACGAGCCGGTTTGGTATTTCCACTACGCGCACTAGGCTAGAGTATCACTGTCTATAATATTGAAAGAAACTCCCTGAACCACCAGTAAGATATTGAGGATAATTTGCAAGATGAGTCAGTTTTCACCCGATTATTCTGTTCATCTATAATCTTTAGAACTTAGAGAATATTTCAGTATACTAATTACCTGAACATGTTGCAAGGGAAATTATGTTTCAACTATTTAATCGCTTGACCATCATTTTTGTCAAGTCACACCCGTGTACAAACACACACACACACACACACACACACACACGCGCGCACTTACATTGGTGCGCGCCGTAACGTTTGCGTTGTGATTGCAAATTGGCGTATAAATGAAAGCCGAAAGTGAAAGATTGATTTGTCTAAGTATAAACTTAAATCATGATAAAAACTCACCTTCAAGTGTTTTGCGGAAGTCCTCACTGAGTTCTCCTTCATTATAGAACCGTCTGAATGTGATTTCGATCTCCTAAATCTTCGATCTCCGACGTCCAAAATGATGACGAAGAGCGAGCTAGTACAGCGGTGCAAACAATTCCCGCATCGAATTAAATTTTCCTTATCGCGCGCGTGACGTGACTCAAAGATGATCACTGATTGGCTGCCTTAGTGGCTGTGTCTCGATTTTTGTTCAACTCGCTCTCGGAGTTGAAACGGTAACTCATACTATACTATCGCGAACGCCTATTCAACACGCGGCGGCGTCGATTTCAACTCTTTTCAGAGTCGATTTCAACTCTTTTCAGAGTTGAAACGCATGTCACTCGACAGCTAGAGCGGAGAATCCACTCTTTCGCATTAAGAGAGTATCTGCGAAATGCACTACTTTGATGATTTAAATCATGATTTAAGAAAACCATACATTTGAAACCCTTTGCATTTTCCTATTATTTATTTTTAAAATACATACAACATCAACGAGTAATGGAAACGATCCTCAAAATCCATGACCATGTTTATCGAATTAGCACACCAAAACATTTATGTTGTATGAGTGACGTCATCCACCGTCACTATGACATCATGTTTGGGTGTATACGTGCCTTCGCAGTTCTTTATTATCGCATTGCATGCTGGGAAATTATAGTAGGCTCTGATCGCCGAACTACGTAGCAGCCGCCGTTTTGTGTATACTGTCAATGGACCCTTTACTTTCTGGCATGACATCCCAAACTAAATGAAGATATTTATTCATGAATAGTAATTCCATGACACTTTCAGTGCTAATTATGCAAAGAGAACAATGCGATAATAAACTGCGCGCGAAGGCATGTATTCCTGTTCCTTTGATCGTCTGTATGTGCGTGTTTATGTGGGTTTCCGGCCGTGCGTATCAAGGCTCAACAACGGTACCTAGGATTTG
>JBAMJV010002671.1:0-49551 GCA_037951105.1 Echinarachnius parma
TGTATCATGTATGTATGTATGTATGTATGTATGTATGTAATACTGACTGTATTTATTTTGTATATACTATAGATTTGTGGCATATTTGTGAAATATCATCCAAGACTGTTGGATGACATTTTGTTGTGACAACTCGATGCAATAAGGTAAATCATTTTAATTGTGGTACTGTACTTATAAAATATGTACATGTATGATGTATGCCTAACTATCAGCAAGCGCTTCGAGGCTTGTAAGCTTTGAGTGCTTTTCAAACATCTCGTATCACTTTTGTATAATTGATTGGAAGAAGGGCATTATATCTTTGTTTCTGGGCACTTAAAGGCAAATGCCAGTAATAATATCTGGAAACACAGTTTTAATCAGAGAATAAATTTGAGGGCCTTGGGCTTCCTTCAATTCATTTTTATGGTGCACAAGAGAAAGGACAAATAGAAGATTTTTTCATGAAATTTCAAAATCTATCACCGTAATGTGTGTTGCCAATATTTTTCATGCTAACAGAAAGAATAATTATTATAATATTATTGTGATTTATTGGAGATATATTTTATATTGAATAAGTATGTTAGACATTATGAATTACTGACATTGTTGTGTTTATAAGACAATTGTGGTTGGTGCCAATATTATATTATCATTTTCTTTAATAATAATTATGTTATCTGCTTTTTAAAAACACAATGAAATAAAGAGTTTGATTTGCCCATTTGTAATTCAATCAAGATATTGAATAAAAATTGATATTTTATTAAAGAATACAGCATTAATGAAAATGATATTTCATTCTTTGTATATTTACTTCCTTTATTTCATATTCTGTCATGTTGAGCATAAAATGAGCAAAAATATATACCAATTATCCCATTCTGTTAATCCTTCAGCAAGAAAATTAATCCACCATTGCTGCTCTCTACCAATAATATTACATAAGGACTGCGTAGGAGGTGAAAGTGATAGTATCCAATCACTCTTGTTATTTTAAGGGATCTAGTCCCTACTTTGATGACATGTACACAAACTGACGATGGGGTGATAACATTTATACAGGGTGGCCAAAAAAAACAGAAGAGGGCACTTCCCAAAATATAGTAACAAATGAATTATGTCCATCAGATAGAGTGTCTTTTCAAATGAACAACGATACCAAGAACAGTCAATTTGGTCGTGTAGTTTTTGTTTTAGGGCGCTGTGAGTGACACCATGTCAGGTTCTCTTTTTTGTCAATTTGTATTGAGCCAGCGCTTGATGAATCGCACGAACCGCCGTTCATAGCGTTGAGCATCGCGCACTACTGTTAGTGTGCACTCAGCCGTGTGCCGAGAGAATGGGCATGGTCGCTGAATGGTATTATATGTACATAAATCGGCAGCTGACATGGTCTCACTCACTGCGTCCTTAAACAAAAACGACCTGACCAAAATTACTGTTCTTGGTATCGTTTTTCATTGGAAAGGACACCCTATCCGATGAACATAAACATTGTGGTATTATATTTTGGGAAGTGCCCCCTTCCGTTTTGTTTGGGCCACCCTGTATATCTGTGAACCGATATGTCCACTGAGTGATAAGTGCAAATCCAATGTTAATTGAATTTCATATGACCGAGGAATGGGCGAAAAATGCAAAATGATATTTGCTAACTCAAAACACAAACTTTGTACACAGTTGAAAGTCTCCTATGGATTCTTCTAAAAACCGAACACTTCAATCATACTTATCTTTTTTTACGAAAAACCGAAATTTGTCCCATTTGTTCTATAGGTAATACAATTACACCAAGGTATGTGTTAAGAGTAAGTTTTGCGGATTTTGACAATATTCCTTTGAAGGGATCTAGTAACATTGTCAAAATCCACACAAATTACTTGGAACTCAAGTTGTTCTCACATACATTGCTGTATTCGTATTACTAATAGAGGCATGGAACGTGTTTCAGTTATTATAATTTCTCTTCGTTCATAAAGATATGTATGATGAAGTGTTCAGATTTGAAATTCTCTATAGGGAGAATTAAAGCTGGGTGCAAAGACAGTGCAATGAGTTAGCAAATATCACTTCGCATTTGTGCTCATTACTCGGTCATACTGTATATGACACTTATTAACCATGGAATTTTTAAACATCACTCAGTGGACATATCAGATCACAGAAATTCACATTTTAAAAATTAAACCTTGGTCAGTTTTTTGCACATGTCAACAAGGACAATTACGGTCAAATATATATTAATATTCCGTCATGTCCGATATAAAATAATGTGATTGAAAAAGAGCAAAGAAAATGGGATTCCAACGGGATTCGAACCCAAGACCTCCGGATTGCTAGACCGGTGCTCTTATCGACTGAGCTATAGAAAACCCTAGTACCCCTTCGTCCCTGAATTTCCATTGCTAATTTCCATTGCTCGTATGGTCAGAAGCTATTATAAACCTGACATAAACCCGAAGGATGGATATAAAATAATGAGCAAGGGGGAGGGGCCGGGAAGGGGCCGGGGAGGGGGTAGGGTAAGATCTAGCTAAGATGTGAACATGTTAGTATCACGCCAGTGATGTAGCGTGGTCGGACTGATTGGGGAGGGGGGTGGGTGGGTGGGTGTGGCACAGCTTATGTATTTCTTAATTTTACGCAAATAAATATATTATGTGTCAACACAAACAAAGAGTTTACTGATTTGTGTAACAAATACAGTACTATACAGTCAAAACCTGTATGTAGTGACCACCCAAAAGTAAACAAGAAAGGTGGCCACTATAGACAGATGACCTTTATAGACATGTTCCAAACACTGTTTTTCTTTGCAAGATATCATCTTTGGTGGTCACTGTTAATGGGCAGGTTGGCTGCTATAGACAGGTGACTAAAAAGACAGGTTTGACTATACATGTACAGACCATAGAGTATAACTCTATGGTACAGACCTATTAGGCCTTTACATGTAGGCCGACCCCCGCCCCCTACCAAAAGGGGGGGGGGGGGTCTCTTTCGTACGTGGAAATGTACTACCAACATCGCATAACTGCGATACAATAAGTAGTCCTCCAGATGGATCTTTTCATAAATAAAATAATTTGCCAAGACTCCGGGAAATGCGACTTGATGACTTCGAACTGGTATCCCGCGATAGTTTTGGATACCAATTTCGTCGAAATGCAAACGCCAGCCCAGGGAGGCTGCATCTATTGGATTACTGATGACAATCCGATTTACGTGGAAAGGAAGGGCAATGGGGTCGGTGTAACTTTATACCGACAGTGGTGCAACCGGAAGCTAAATAAAGAGGGTGGCGGGGGGGGGGGGGGGGGGGGGCGGTAGTTGTAGTTGTAGCACTGTATAGCGATTTTCGCCATCTGACAATCAACAACACGAAGGTCTACATAATACACTTTTGTGTGGCTTATTGACAGAGGCGCATCTTAAACATGATTGTGTGTGTGTGTGTGTGTGTGTGTGTGTGTGTGTGTGTGTGTGTGTGCGTGTGTGCGTGTGTGTGTCTGTTTTTGTTTTTTGTTGGGCGGGGGTGTGGGGGGGTGGGGCATTGAAGGTATTCTCTGCCCCTTACTGTCCCCTCCTTTCTTTGGTAATCATAATTACATAAACACATAACACAATCATTAGTTTTCGTGGGTCATTAAAATTTGAATTGGCGTTATGAAGGAGAGAACACGAAGGTGTTAGGGGGTGTTAAATGCAGAACCCCCCCCCCCCCCCCACCTTACTGCCATTTTATGAGCACCCCCTATCCCCATTTAATTTTTCTTCGATGGCGTAGCTAGGGTCTACCCAGATGTATAGGGCAAACAAAGAGGGGGGGGGGGGGGCAATTGTGGGGCAACAGGGGTTTGGGGCGGGGCTAAACAAAAAATTCAATTGATTTTGGTCGGAAATGGACTAATGTTGTCCAAAATAAGATGATATTGCCCTAAACTGTGAGTTTTGTCCGAATATGACATGATTTTTGCCAAAATAGAATCTGTCTTCATTTCTGTGTTTTATTATTAGTGTTATTATTATTATTATTATTATTATTATTATTATTATTATTATTATTATTATTATTATTATTATTATTATTATTAGTAGTAGTAGTAGTAGTAGTATTATTATTAGTATTATTATTATTATTCTATTATTATTATTTTGTTTTAATTTATTTTATTAATTTATTTCTTTATTTATGTTTTTATTTTTGTTGGGGGGGGGGGGGGGGGGGGGTTGCAGCCCCTCTAGCATATGTAACGCCACCAGTCTGATTTGAAACCTGGCCCCACCACTTATATCGGAATACAAATCTTGAGAATCTGCGGGAGGATTCTTTGTCGGCTTGACCTCCCGTTATCTTCTTACGAATTGAAGTAAATTGCATTCATCATCCCATATAAACATGCCCAGGCCTGAACATGCCCATGAAATCGATTGTGATGGTGATGTTCCAGAAGTTCGGCGAAGGATAGGTGATACTGAGTCAAGAAAATGACATACACTTAATTGGGGTGCTCGTTCCCTCTAGGTAATAGGTAATCATTGAATTGAAGTGAATCGACTCAATTATAAACAATGAACAATATTATACTTCACAAAACAATGTTTTAAACAAACAAATTGTTTCCGTAAACAGTAAAGATCCGTACATACATGTACTTAAAGGAACTACAGCGTCTAGATGGCCTAATTTTTACAATTCGGCTCTCGATATGTAATTTTTCCGAAGAAAAAGAATTTGGCAGTCATTTCTCATGAAATCAATCAATTTGGGGGTAATTAGTAAATATCTAATTGTCCTAGGATTAGGAACGCCCCTTTTAAATCGCCAAAATGTGACGTCATCTAAAGAACGGGCTAATGAACTAAATTCTGTAGATGACGCGTCATGACGTAAGCCAATGAATTGTCAATCACATGTCGATCACGCTGCCGATTCCGGACCCTAAATGTGGGTGGGGCGTAACTGGCTGCTAAATAAGATTTGGCATCAGAAAACTAGTCTTAAATCACTACTGTGTTTATTTTCATGGATTTTTTTCTCGGCAGACCTATGTTTCAAGTCATCAACTATGGAATAAGTGTCAAAGTACGTTGTATTCTTTAGGTCCTTCCTTTAATAATGATGCAAGAAAAATGTGAATATGTACAAATAAATAACATGTATACATATTACAATCACGTAATTTTGAACATATACATGTATATAGGGGCGAACCGAAAAGCAAAGAAGAGAGTATGTGAGTTATCCGACTTCTTACACCCCCCCCCCCCCCCCCCTCCTCCTCCCCCTTTCCTTACCTCCACCCTCCTCGTCCAGCCACCCCCAAAACTGAAGCTTAACCCTGGAATCTGCGGGAGCGCTTAACCCTGGAATCTGCGGGAGCTCTGTTTGTCGGGTCGACCTCCTGTAATCTGTTTTACGAAAGTCAAGTGAATTCAGTAACACATGCAGTAAACAAGAAAGTGGGGATGCTAGAGCACCTATGGCTCTATGGGGCCTGCCTGGGGGACGGGGGACGAGGGGACGGGGAGACGGAGACGGAGACGGGAGACGGGAGACGGGAGACGGGAGACGGGAGAACACGAAAAGTAATGTTTCTGTGCTGCTTCTGAACGCGTCAATTAGGGTGTGTGTGGGGGGGGGGGGGGGGGGTGCTAGAGCACACATGGCTCTATGGGGCCTCACTGGGGACGGGGGGACGGGAGACGGAGGAACATGCAAAGCAATGTTTCTGTACTGCTCTGAACGCGTCAATTAGGGTGGGGGGGGGGGGTGGGGGCTGCTAGAGGACTCCTGGCTCTATGAGGCCCACCTGGGGACGGGGGACGGGGAACACGACAAGTAATGTTTCTGTGCTGCTTCTGAACGCGTCAATTAGGAGGGGGGGGGGGGGGGGAGGGGGTTGCTAGAGGGGTCCCGTCTGGGGACGGGGAACCTGTAAAGGAATGTTTCCATGTTGCTTCTGACTGACGCGGCAATTCTGTTTGTGTTTGCATGCTGTGATCATGACGGACTCACCAGAGATGTGTCATACTTTAAAGGTACAATGCGTCTTTTGGACGCTATAAATCAGACATCTTACCGTTACGAAAAGATGATAACGTGGTGATTCTTTAATCTGCGATGGATAATATAATAATAATAGGTTTGATTATATAGCGCATCATATGATGTAATATCACCTCTATAGAGCTTTACACTATCATTACCCCGGTCAGCCCGCACACAAAGTGTGCTCTATCTCCACTCCCTGGGAAGCATTCCTTCCAAGTAGTCTCATGGTATAAAATTTAATATTCATGAACTATAACGGGCCATTTTACTTTTAATTCTAAATTTCATATATTCAAGAGCTTTTCATTTATAAAAACAAACATAAAACAAAAAACAAAAACAAATTACCGTCGGACTTTGATCGAACGTTTATAAGAATATACTTATGCACCCTATTCTAGCTACAGTACAGTGAACATTTTATACAATTTGAAAGTGTACGAAACCCCAACAGCCCCTTTAAATCCATGGGTCAGATGCCGTTACAAGTACCAGGCGCCCAATGGTATCAAAACCATCGGGGATGCCACGAGGTTGCCAATTTAAGTAGAATGTTATGTATGGATGATGAACTTCATACCTGCGCTAATAAAATCTTTTTATTAAATGAAACCTTTTCATTAGAGTCTTGACAAATAGAGCAATAATTAAGACTCATTTTCTCTATGAATTCACGCTTTCTTTAATGACGGGCGAATACTGTTACTATATTTTTTAGATCTGTGTTCCTGAACAATATTTTGGTAATATACTTACACCATAGAGCACTTCATATTATACAGGCATATACCAGAGGCTGTGACAAATTGTTATGGTCACGAGTCAAAACACCGTATAATCACGTATACGCAACAGGGGCTATCATCGTCGTCAAAAATAGATAAGTCATCGGTTGTGGCGCTATAAGCATTTTTAATGTGTACCAATTATGCTCGAAAGATCTCGCGTGAACTTCTGCAGATGACTTAGTTATGGCATCCACATTGTGTGCGAGTGTTCTCGATCTACCTACGACGAAAGTTGGACAATACAAGAATATTATTATAGATATAAGTTTGGAAGCGTGATATAATCTAATCGGCGAGGCGGATTGTTTTATTTCTCGGAACGAGCAGATAACGTTTCAGTCTCTTTGGTAAAACCCACTTTGTGTGGGTTATCATCGACAGGGAACAATCACCGACAAGATTTCCTCGCAAGATCTGTCAAAGAGAATAGATAAGAGACCGGGTTGGCGGGTTATGACGACTTGTGTTTTGGTTTAGATGCAAATGATGCTTTGCTGGAAGTTTTCGCGCGCAATATTATGATGCGTTTTGTTTAGGGTCGGTCTCGGCACGTTCTGGTGTCGCCAGTTCGTTATGTTATTGGTGTCAAATAGGGATCATTCAGTTGAGCTCATGACATAACAATCTGGATGCGGTGACCGAGGAAAGCCTTTAATATGATTAGGTAAGCTATTACGCTTAATATACCTGTGATTATTTCCTTAATGTTGATGCATGAATATTGTTGTGTTTTCGTTTGTAATTTTCTGTATACGTATCATGAACTATTTTGTCACTTAGCATGATGATGTAAGATATTACGGCTAGCCTAATGCAACCGATTTACATTCTTTATTATGCATTTTGTTGTTTGTTTGTTCGTTCGTTAATTTTTTTGTTTAATTATCCAACAAATATTTGGCATAATTATTTAGCATGATTAGGTCAGAAAGTACGCATAATGGACCCTAGTTATATTCCTTTATGTTTATGCACTTAAATGTATTTTCTTCAGTTTGTTATCTTTTGTATTATTACAAAATATGTTATGTTATTGTATACAATGTTTATTATAATTATTGTATACAATGTTTATTGCATACAATTTACAATATATACAAAATATATATAAACAGTTTATAAAGTCATGAATATTCAGTATGTTTGTTTATTAGAAAAGGTATTTTAGCATTTACTATATTTCCAGGCTTATCTTATCATTACTGATATAATATAGGCCTACGATCATATTAATGTATTGTGGATTTGTTTGAAAATAACATTTTGAATTTTGTTTCCCTCAAACTTCTGAGGTAATTGGGAACAAAATGAACATAACACACATGTGTATGTACAATACATTTTTCAATATATCTTTAAATCCGATTGATTATATCGTTGTTTGAAAGCTGTGCATACTTTTGAAATTACAAATAATGTCAGTAACTGTTGATCAGTGACCACGGTGGAATTATTTTTGTTAGGGCAATGCATTTATCTTTATTTATTGACTGTCGTATGACACATTTGAGTAGCATATGTTCAATTGATTTAATCCGAACACTAGTCATGTAGTTAGGTCAGTATAATCTAATTGGGTCACACTGCCGCATCACAGTCACGTGGTGTTATATATACAAACAAATGTGATGACAGAATGACATCCGCAACTGGCGGAACTACAAGCGCCCTTGTATAGCCTACACTTAGTAATGTTTTCTTTCTTTTCCCATACAGGACTGGTCCCAAAATATTGGGGTTATATATGGAGGTGTTTCACAAAGGTCCTAAGTTGAACTTAGAGGGAAAGTTGAGTTTTGGTAGAGAGGGCGCTAGACTACTTAATTGGTTTGTGAGGTAATGAAAAACTGAGTGTAAAATTTGAAAGAGCATAATATTTAAACAATAAAATCATCTTTGTTTGATCAAAATCGGTTCAGAAACGGCTGAAATATCCATAAATATAACAATTTGTAATAAACCCGGGGCCCCGGGTTTATTAGAGAATTTTGAACCAGCTGTTAAAAATTCAAAAAAATGCTTCCTCTTTTCAAAAAGTTACAAAATAGGTATTTAAATAGTTGTTGGTTATTTCTCTATCTAATCACTATTTCAACAAAGCATCACATGCACAATATTTTATTCAAAATGGTTGAAACCGATGAGTGTTTAGAGAGCGCCCTCTTACGTTTTAACGGCTCTTTTTGAATGATAACATGATCTTTACTACGTCATTTGTAATTTTGTGTTCCTTTCTAGTTATAACTATTAGTTTGTAATGTAATGATGCAGGTTTTGGTTACTAAAATTCAGTTTCACTAAAACTGTACTCTCCTTACCAGAACTCAACTATCCCTTTAACTCTAAGTTGAACTTAAACTTAAATCCATTTGTCATCCTTGAAATAATAAAACAATAAAAACATTAAAAGGCAAATATGCAAGTATTTTAGACTTTTCATAAATTTTACATCAAGAACATGAATTATCCTTGATAATAGGAAATGTTTAATATGGTTTGAATCAACATTTTATGCCTTTAAAAAGAACTTTAAAAAAGGCCAAATAAACCAACGGCTTTCCATAATGTTTAAGTCCAACTTAGAGTTAAGTTCAACTTAAGATCTCAGTAAAACACCCCCCCCCCCCCCCCCCCCCTGATCTATGGAGCATGAATATTCAACTAAACATTCTTGAACGGGTTATATAATCCCCGATTAAGACTGACATTATATTATACTAATCAATAACTACATGTATCCCTTCAATATTGCCGTTATATTATACAAGGAGGTGTCATGTGTTCGCTATATATATTATACATATGTCACTTGTCACAGAAGAAGTGGCATATAATTTTGTATATATCATGTACGCATGCATCACGTTTTATAATACCTGTACCCTGGAAAGCAATGTTATGATCATTAATGTAGCATGAAACTTAGAATGAAGGGGGAGAGGAGGAGGGGGAGGGGGTGTGGGTGGGGATATATTTTGTATGGCAACACCAATGTTTATTAAGTCATGTAAGTGGGAGCCAAGTAGGGGACAAAGCTATAGTTTATGTATTTTTGGGTGTGGTGGCAAAATGACGTACAAGCAAATTTGTATACAAAACATATCACTCTGGCGTGAGGGGAGATCACCTAGGAGGGAGGGGGGGGGGGGGGGGGGGGGAGGGAGCAAATTCCTCGATGCCTACTTGGTGCCACGATTTGGTGTATATTTGTAAAGATACACCTAAAACTTGCCAACTGCAGGACGACAGTCCGACGAAAGTTAGCACTTCTTCCCTCAAAATTACAAACAAACAAACAAACACACACACAAACCAATCCAGGAATACTAATATGATTGGTAATCATCTCTAAGCGCTTTACGATGATATTATTAATAATGATAACGATTGTCATGAAGACCGAGGGTGTATAGTACATACTTTCTCCACCTATACAGTGCCTTGGTATAATCATAAGGCCTGCTCCGGCCATCCCCTCCATATCCTAGATGCTTGTTATGTATCATCATCATCGATGTTTATCTCATCATAACCGTCTTCCAGACGACGCATATAACTGCCCTGCACGTGCGACTATGAAAGGCATTCCGTGTCATCTAAATACTAACTTTACGATATCATATAAATAACACTCTACATAAAATGCTCAGTGATGACGATCAATCATATCGAAATTATCATCATTGTTAGTACATTCACATCCTTTTCGACTTCAGTATAACATTTAGTTTTGACATGACTTGTGATCATGAGAGAAGTCTAATTTTATGAGTTTAGTATACGGTCCCTTAGCTATCAACGTGAAAGTCGAGAAATGAGATCTTTTAATATCTTTATATTTGTTATATCACTTGGAATGCACTCCAAGTTCGTTCGATAAATCAATTTATGATTCACCCTTAGAGATATTGATAATACGTTTTTTAACCCCCATTTTCTTCATGTTAAATTTGTTATAATTGTATTCTATATGTTTTTATCATCACTTTGTTCATGTTAGCGCCAATTTGGCAACAAAATTGCCTGTCATACTTCAATATTTTGCTTCTTACGCGAGCGAGATAAGTTTTATTTGATTAGAAGTGTCTTTAAATTTGGCACAAATGGCCTCTCATATAAAGTTTATGTTGTGCTTCGATTCGTACGCGAGCGAGATATTTCCTCTCCCATATGATCGAGTGAATGCGGCTGATTTTGGACGGATGACGAATTGGACACACGTTGAGAGTGCTATTACATGCTAGACAATGGCATAGCTAGCATGGGCTTACGCCCACCCCACCCCCCCCCCCCCATTTTGACACCCCAATTGGGAAACACTGAAAAGTTTTACATCAAGTACGTCCCAGTTATCCGACCCCCCACCCCCCCCCCTTTCAAATCCATTACGCCCCATGTTTGTCAAGTTCTGCTACATGTTAACCTAGACCTATAGACACCCAAACAGTCTTAAAGGCATTCTGTGACATTGCAGCTTTGTATACATTGGCAAAACTCATAACTCGATACGTAAAGTATGTTTTCACAATTTCCATGTGTCTTGTATTATCACTTAAAGGGGATCTAGTAACTTTTTCCAAATCCACAAAACTTGATGTCTTATATTTTCTTTAAAGGGGTAGTACAGTTTTGGACCGATTTTCTGAACGATTTTGACCAAATAAAGTTTATTCTGCCATGCTCTTTCAAATTCGACACTCGGTTTGTCATTACCTCACAAAAAAAATTGTGTTGTGCAGCGCCCTCTCTACCAAAACTCAACTACCCCTTTAAACCAATAGGTTCACATCTTCCGCTGATCTTCATTTCATGTAAAAAATAAAATAAAAAACCTTACATTTTCTTTTTGTTTCTTGTTAATTTCCATCCGTTTAAAAAGTAATGTTACATCAAGTATTTCCTAAACGTAGACGTTATAATTATATCTGTGTATTATTTGTTTTATTATAAATTAAAATTAAATGAATTTGAAATTGAATTTGAATGTAATAATACTGTACTTAGTGTATGACAATCTTTAGTAGAATATTACACCAGAAGTATAAGATAATTAACAATTAACATTCCTTTGTAACAGTGTGAGCAAAATAATCACCTATAAACTCTCACCGATAAGCATTCAAAATTGTTTGTGCTCTTGTTAGAGAGTGTAGCTTTAAGACTCGATTCAAAACTTGGCTGCACCTCTCACCAATGTATTCCCTTCAGCCATCCCGCCATTTCTCTTCAATCATCTATTGTATTTCTCCGTCTACATTATGCGCCCTTGCCTTTTCCCTTGCCCTTGCCCTTGGATCAAACAGAAGTTATTTTATTTTGCCCAGGGTCTTCAAGTGAATTTATAAAATATTTTACACATCCAATTATAGTTCTTTCTGTTTTAACAGACTAGATAACCTTTCTCAATATAGTTTATTATCCAATATCTTTAACAGTCGATCTTATTTCTATTTCTGTTTCTATTATTTATTCCTTTTTCGAGAGGAAACTTTTTGAATAATCGTTTATACATGTATTAATAAATTAATGTCGTTGCTATTCTGCATTGTTTTGGTTTTAATATCTTGTTTCATCTGAGTGTGGAAGTTTTATTCTTTGGTACAGGTTTCTTCCTCTGATCGTTAAAATACTCCCCAAGTTCATTTACCTTTTCTGTTTGTCATTTCATCTAAGCTTCATAAATTCAGTAAGTTTCTCCTCGAATCGAAAGTTCATGTCTTTTTCAACTCCAAAAATATGTTTTGTTTTAATATTAACTTTATGTTCAGAAGGAATATCAGTCAAAATGGTGAATTAACCTTAAAGGGGACCACCAGGCAAAGAACAACACATTATTATATGTTTTGGTACCGTTTTGTGATATCAAATAGATACCCAACATTTTGCAAAGGGTTGTGTAATTCATAAACAAAGCAATTAATTTCCGCCACTTACGGAACCACTGCTATTTCCTGGTTCCATACGGGCCAACCATTTGCGAGTGCGCCAATGCTATTCACCCGCACGTTTGTAAACAATAGATTCCCGGGCGATTCGTTCGCTCTGCACACGTTGCAATTCACCGCACCTGTCAGCAGCAGTCTGCGTAATTCAGACCGCATGAACGCATGCTTTAGAATGGTGATGCGTTTCCAATTATTTTTTTCTTTTCTGGAAACATATTTGTGTGAACTTGTTGATGGAGTGGAATGGAATACTAAAGATGTTACCTTTCTTTAATAAGAATATTATTTTTGGGTGGTGGTACCCTTTAACTGTGGGGTTTATTTCTACGTCATGGTCGTAATGAAAGTTTGGGGTTAGGGTTTACGGTTAGGTCTAAGATTGTGGTTAGTGTTGGGGCCTCTAAATCAGCACAGGCCACTGGCCCGGCCCCACTAGCTATTAACTTCGGGCCCCAAAAATGTAATTTGGCTTGCCCTAATGGGTATCAAATAATTATCTCCGCCAAGGTTATGTTTTCGGTCCCGTTTGTTTGTTTGTTTGTTTGTTCGTCACCAGTCTCCTGCGCACAATTTCACAGATATCTCAACCAATTTTTTCGTAGAAGCGTCGTGTTCATCTAGAATAGAACCCATTACATTATCAAGGTCAAAAGTAAAAGGTCATGGTCAACGTCACGCAAACATCAAAATTCGCAGTGTTGGCGGAGGTATGCACTCCTGAGTGCACTGCGTCCAGTTGTTACTGTTTTGGGGGGATTCTGGTCGCGCGCCATTAACAAAGTTTACTATCTGGTGTTTACTTCTCAACTGCATGGGCAACAAAGAAAAGGGATGATTTTTTAGCAAAAGGGTTTGGAGCAATTCATTGTCGGGGGACCAAACGTCATGAATACAGCAGAAAGGTCCCGATCGCTGGTACGTGTGTTGTCTCGACTGTTTTGGTTCTCTCGAGTGTATGTTTATTTATATAATCTATAAATATTCTACTCTCTTACGTACATGCATGCAGACATATGATTTCAAGATGTGCTTAACCCGGGGGGAAGACACTATCTGACATGTTTAAAGGTAATGTTTGGTTCTGGTTCTGGTTTTGGTTCTGGTGCAACCCCCTAGCTCCCCACCTGGTACGTCAACGTGGTTAATATAATCCTTTCAAAACATGCTATGAAATCCCAATGATTTTGTACTTAGTTGTCGACAATATTCAAATACGTATACAAATACGTGCGACTTGAGAGACTCAATAATGCCAAAGTGCAAGGTAATTGTCAAATATTTTTGTTTTGTACAAAATCCTACTAACAATTCTAGTATCACATGCATGAATATTATTTTGATTCACATGGAACCCCTGCATTTATACTTTGTGTTTTATTTGACCAGACTACGCAACTAGAAAGAAAAAAAAACAAAGTCACCAGTGCTCAATATTCTCTTTAACGCGGTAGGAAACCCGATGTGACATGATTAGCACCGGTCCCGTGGTTCATACCTCTGGCCGTGCCAAACAAAGTATCGCATGCCTATGTGTTATTGCCTCGTTATGCTGTTATTTCAGGGGCATAACCAGCGGCAATCTATACGAAGGACAAAGAAGAGAAGATGTTGGAAGGAGGGCGGGGGGGGGGGGGGGGGGGGGGGAGATGTCCCGTGAGGTGGAGCTGATGAATAATGATAAAGTCAAGTCATAATTAGTCAATCAAGTTATAAATAAATGAAACAAAAATTACTCATTTAATAATCAAATGTTACTCCATGGCACCATGGCGATCGTCCTTGCAACACATTCGTCTTAAATTGGCAACGTGTTGGTATCCAAAGTATATAAAATAGGTGAACCATCAGTGGCAATCAGGTGGATATGGTGGTGGGGGGGGGGGGGGGGGCACAGGGATGACAAGTGCCTCTTCGCCAACCCCCTCCCCCCCTTTGACTATGCAAATACGATTGTAGTAGGTATCGAACGTTTGGTCTTCTTACGCCGTGCGCATTCCAGACCGATCTAGACCACCTATGGCGTAGCGCGGTCCGTCTGAGTTGGAGGGGGGTGGGGGAGGATTCTGGGGCACGTGATTTATTGGGGGCACACTCGAAGTATTTCGTTATTTTTTGTATTTATACCCTTATGTTGTTTTCTATTTCTGTTGAATTATTGGGGAGCACATGCCCCCTTAACTATGCCACTGCAGATCACACAACATATACTGAACCTGATAAAAGCTGTAGATCTGTCAGACTTTTAAAGATATATTGAAAACAAGCAAGAAGAGCATTCATAATTCTGAACAACATGAATTTCCATCAATCTGTACATTGAACGCTGCGCAATAGACCGCTTCTGTAATGTATGCAAATAATATGCGTATGACGCAAGACTCCCCGTTGGCAAGCTTAACAATAGTTACTATGTCCGGCAAGCTAAGTTTGCCGGAGCTTGCCGGACCTAGTTACTATGTTAAGCTTGCCAACGGGGAGTCTGACGTCATACGCATATTATTTGCATACATTACAGAAGCGGTCTATTTGCTCGACGTGGTGTTTGTTGAATAGAACCATAAAGTATAATATAACAGTCTTGATGTACCGGCAGGTATATTTGGATATCACGTGACCCATTTAGCCATAGTCTGTCGGGTCACATGGGGTTTACATATTATCCATCATGACTTAGTAGCCTTAAGCCTTTAAAACTGCCTAAAGTCCCACGCAGGATTCCGAACCAAATTTCCGGCAGTTCAATCGAAGCTCAATTATAATTTAAAGACTCATTTTTATACATTTTCTGAATGTACCGTCGAACATGTCGAATGAAGGCCTGTATCCATATCAAAGTAAATTATGATTAAGTTCCTCCTAAAACCAAAAGGTTTATTTGCATTGATTTTCAAATAAGTAAAGAGCCATGTAATCTAATTGTGGTAGTTATAGTCAGCTAGCTGACTAGAGAGGATCCCTCCACTAAAGAGGGAGATTTCTGACGATTAATTTGACGCGAGCGAAAATATTCCTTTAAATCTGGCAAGTCCTTTTCATGCGTCGTCGTATCCACATCGTTGGCATTCTTGTTCCGTTCACGGCGCGTTTTGCGCTACGTGCATTTAGTGACAGCCGTCACATCAACATACTGTATCACGTTTTCCACTTAAAGGTACTGCGTACCATCGTTGTCATTTGCAGAAAATCGTGGATATGATTGGTGAGTCAACATAATCAGGTTATTTGCCTGTCTATGTAAGAAGAATAGTTTATGAAAATTTCAAGGCAAGCTAGTAAGATTTGGCTATGATGAGAGCCAAAACTATATAATGGTAAAGAAAAATAAAACAAACACTGAATTCAGATTTCGGGGAGGTGTTGTTCTTCATGTATAATGCTTATAAAATTGTCGCCAAAACTTTACCATAGAAACATGTATAATGACTACTGAAATTCAAACTCCGAAGTGAACAAACGGTATTGTAGTTTGTCCTACGACAACTTTCCTACTGACTATCTTTTACAATTGCACCATCAATATCACACCCACGTTAATGGCGTAATTATGACATGGTTCTGACGAGAGAGCGCATGCTAAGGACAATGGCTCGAAAGCGACGCCAGAAAACCAGATCTGACTGGATATGCAACCTATTATATTGTCCACTTGACCTCAAGTAACCTAAGCAATGAACACGCCATTATTAAGCCATCACAAACATTATCTGCACATAGTATGAGAGGGTTGATATGAGAAGTGCCTCGATGAAGACGTCATGTTCACGAAATATGTAGGTGCCTGGATAGTCTCATGAGCATGAGCATGCTGATGAGTCTTGCTAGTCATGAGTGTTTATCACTATATGCTTAATATTTGCAATTTGTACTAACAAACTAATCACAAGCATTGATAGCTAACAGGCTAAGGGTTTCAAGAACGAACGCCAGCACTATGGATTTATATGGCTCAGCTGGTGGAGCACCGGTCTAGCAAATCGGAGGTCTCGGTTTCGAATCCCGGAGAAACCCTATTTTATTTGCTCTTGTTCATTTAGACTAACAGAACATAAGACGTACTGCGCCTCAAGGGACCTCGTGATTCTTCTATCCATCCTCCAACTACATCCATACGTAACTGTCCTTCGCCTCCCTCAGAGCCTCACCAGCCTCCTTGGCCTCACCCAGCTTTAAGCCTGTCCATACAGTGATGTTATCTTCCAATCTCTTCTTGAGTCTGCCTCCCTTTGTCCTTCACCTCCCTCAGAGTTTCACTCAGCCTATAAAGCCTGTCCATTCAGTGATGTTGTTCTCCCATCTCTTTCTCGGCCTACCTCTGTCGGAGCCTCATCCAGCTCAAGCCTGCCCATTCAGTGATGTTATCCTTTCATCTCTTTATCTGTTCATTTTATCCCTCTGAACCTCACTCAGCTCCAAGCCTGTCCATTCAGTGATGTTATCCTTCATATCTCCTTTTCTCTGTCTGCCTCCCTCTGTCCTTCGCCTTCCTCAGAGTTTCACTCAGCCTAAAGCCTGTCTATTTGGTGCTATTATCCTCCAATCTCTTTCTCTGTCTGCCTCCCTCTGTCCTTCGCCTCCCTCAGAGTTTCACTCAGCCTAAAGCCTGTCCATTCAGTGATGTTATCCTTCATATCTCCTTTTCTCTGTCTGCCTCCCTCTATCCTTCACCTCCCTCAGAGCCTCATTCTGCTTCAAGCCTGTCCATTCAGTGATTCAGTGATGTTATCCTTCCATCACTCTCTCTGCCGGCCTCCCTCTGTCCTTCGCCTCCCTCAGAGCCTCATTCTGCTTCAAGCCTGTCCATTCAGTGATTCAGTGATGTTATCCTTCCATCACTCTCTCTGCCGGCATCCCTCTGTCCTATGCCTCACTCAGATCCTCACTTAGCGCCAAGCCCGTCCATTCAGTGATGTTATCCGCCCATCTCTTTCTATGTCTGCTACCTCTATCCTTCGCCTCCCTCAGAGCCTCACTTAGCTTCAAGCCTGTCTATTCCAATTATGTTATCCTTCCATATCTGTATCTGTCCATTTTATCCCTCTGAACCTCACTCAGCTCCAACCCTGCTCATTCAGTGATGTTATTTCCTCCCATCTCTTTCTTGGCCTACTTCTCTCGCAGTCTTACCAAGCTCTAAGCCTGTTCATTAAGTGATGTTATCCTCCCATCTCTTTCAATGCCTGCCTCACTCTGTCTTTCGCCTCCCTCAGAGTTCCACTCAACTCCAAGCTTGTCCATTCACAAATGTTATCCTCCCATCTGCCATATTTCGCTTTACCTCTCTTTGATTATCCTTCCTTGTGGTAGAAATATTTTGGCAAGTCCCGAGGATCTTTAGAGTTACTGATGTCTATGCAATATGAACGGGCAGTACATCGGGGTGCTATTGTGTGTATAATAAATCAAATTAATTCATGTTTAGGACTTATTTATTGATGTTGTATTTCATGTTTCTTCTCATCTTTTGATTCAGGTACACCATGAAGACATCTTATCTGGGAATAGGCATTTCCTGTATGCACCAATTAAGGATGGGGCATTATTAGCGATATGAAATCAAGAAGTTCATGGAAGAAACGAGGCAATCATCTGCAAACAGTTATACCGCAATTTGAGCGAATCTTCTTATTGTGATATTAATTGTATATGGAAGCTGTTTTAACGTTATTAAGACGAAACATTGAACCTGAATACAGTGCATACAAATTTGTTAGGAGCAAGCAAAGACAATTGAGCAAAGATGGCTGAGGCTAGCAGCGAGTCGGAAGCCAACCCTTGCCCTGCGATCTCCGACTATGAGATGGAGATGATGCGGATGGAGCAGATCGCCTGTCTACTGGAGGAGGAGGGAGAGTCATCGCTCCGCCTCTTCTCCCAGGCGTCCTCAGAGAGCCTGGACTTCTCCAACCCCCTCAGACCTTACTGGAACGAACCACGGTACGACCGCAATCAGCTGCCCAGCATCCTCGTCTCCGGGGTCTCGAACAACGACGGGTGGGAGGATACCAGCGGTGGTGCTGGTGGTGGGACCGGGTCCGGTCCTCAACCGCATCATCCGGACATGAATGATGAGCTTTCCTTGGCGATGAACAAACTCCAGAAGAATGAATCGCAGCTGCAGGATAGCCACACCGCACCAGGGTTCGGGGACACGACGTCCGCTTCTGCGGGTGCGATACCAAAGACAGGCTTCAACCGCAGCGTTTCATCGGATAGTGTGGGAGGTATGTGCGTAATAATTTTAAGCTGATTCATTAATGAAATGCATGAATAGCAGCTCTCTTCTCTAATAATGAGATAAGGTGGGGTGAATACGCTAGACATACTAGACCGAATTCTCATCAATATGGCACTTGACATTCCAGTCATAGTATAACCAGTCACTAGTAATATAGTGTCTTGGATTATCCAAGACTCAGTAGTACTGGTGAACAGTTATACTATGACTGGATTCACTGGAATGTCAAGAGCCATTTTGTACGGATGCCTTTGCAGAGGAATTTGCATTGATAATGAAGAAAAGTGGCTAGTCAAATTTCACAGGTGTCAGGGGCGGATCTAGCTTTTTTGCTAAGGGGGGAGGTTTGACCTAATGACGATGCGGAGCATCGTCCACGAGCCGCGAAGCGGCGATTTTTTTTTGCTATTTTGAACCCCCATAAGTGATGTTTTCCACATCACATATTCACTCGGCAGCCCAAGGGGGGGGGGGGGGGGGGGGTAAACCCCCTAACCCCCCCCCCCCCCCCCCCCCCCCCCCCCCGTAGATCCGCCACTGGGTGTGACATGGAATAAACAGTTACTGGTAAATTATGCCTTTTTAGTCTGGACTAAAGTTGTGCCACTGATGAGAATTCGGGCCACTGACTAGCTGATCAAGATCAATTCTCCCGTATCTGTTTCTACTATAATCAAGTCTCCTGTTAAATGTACAGGGGCACGCATCCTCTCCTCCTCAAATAGTTTGGCAAAACAATACATTAAAGGGATCTAGTAACTTTGTTGACATGTGCAAAACGTGAAGAGTGGTTGATACAATGTATATTGTATATCTGATATGTCCAATGGGTGTTGTGTGAACATTTCAAGTTAAAAAAAATAAAAAAATTAAATAAATAAAAAATCTTGTCAGAAAAATAACATTCAATCAGATCGACCCTGCTACGCCACATGTTCAAGCACGAAGTCCAGAAATTTGGAGATACTTTCGTATAATTATCTTTGGGTGGATTTTTGCTGCAACCTGTATTATTGAATAATGTCTTCCTCTTTTAACTCTTGCCAGGAAAATGGGAAAGCCCAGACACGAGTCAGACGAGTGGATCAGCAAGACGCCGCGCCACAAACCATCCTCACCACGCCCTAGAACTCATGTCAATCCTCAATGACATGCGACTTAATGGAGACATGTGTGACCTTAAGGTGCTCTCCGGGGAACGGAAGTACCTCTGTCATCGCGCCATTGTAGCCGCTGGCAGCCCTCTCGTCAAGAACTTGTTGGAGCAACAGCACATCAAGCTACGCAAAAGAAGCGACAAGCTTGTTGTTGACCATATCCGCGCGGACCACGTGAAGCAAATAATCGAGTTTGTGTACACTTCTAAGATCGGAATCGGGTTCCAGAATGCTCAGGAAATGCTGTCCCTCTGCTTTGGGCAGTCCGCCTTCCTGGACAAGTCCGTTGAGATCGCATGTAGCGATTATCTGGTTGGACAGTTCTGTCTAGACGCGGGAAGCGAGACGTCTTCGCTGAGCGCCGTCCCGTCCTCGATTCTCTCAGCAGAAGAGGACGCGTCCTCAAGTGGGACAGAGTGCAGCTTTCATGAACACAACTACCCACTGGAGGTTCTCCGTGCCTTGAACGAACATCGCCGCACAAAGCGATTCACCGATCTCGTATTGAACGTGGAAAGCTTAAACTTTCACTGCCACCGAGCAATTTTGGTCGCCGTCAGTCCGTACTTCAGAGCGATGTTCAAATCGGGCATGAGGGAAAACAGAGAAGAAGATGTCGAACTAAAAGGAATCCGATCGGATAGTTTCAGCATCCTTATCGAATTCATCTACACGTGTAAACTTGCTATCAACGAGGAAAATGCTCAAGACTTGTTAGAAACTGCGAGCTTCCTCCAGATCGTTCCCGCCGTCAAAGCTTGCAGTCAGTTCTTCAGAGACCAACTGGACACGCAAAACTGCCTCGGCATCATCAGTTTCGCCAAGTTGTACAGCTGCGACCAGCTCTACGATCACGCCTTCCTCTTCATCCTGACGTACTTCAAGGACATCATGCTGACTGAGGAATTCGTACATATTACGGCAGATGCTCTCGGGTCGTACATCGCCGACGACCGGCTCAGTGTCAAGAACGAGGAACTCGTGTACGAAGCCGTCATGCAGTGGCTAAAACACGACGTCCTAGACAGGTTGTCGTTGATGCCCAAGTTACTCAGACACATCCGTCTGCCTCTGATCGAACCCGAATACGTGGTCCAGCATGTCAAAGGCGACCCGCTGTTGCGGGGCGATGCCGCATGTCAGGCGCTGATCAGCGAGAGCCAACTCCTGAGGGAACGCGGCTGCCATCACGTCGACGACCCTCGACTTAGGCTGCGGTACTCGATGACCACGGAGGTCATGGTGACCGTGGGAGGGTTCGACGACAGGCAGAAATGGGTTCGGGACGTGTGGTGCTACAATCCCAAGGACGGTTCATGGCACGCACTTGCTCCCTTCCCAGGAAAGAATCGGAGATTCGTGGCAGTGGCATTGGACAATGACATCTACATCATCGGAGGTCAGGTAGGTCGTAGACAGGCTGCAAAACTACATTGGAAAGGGATAGTCCAGCCCATTATTGCCAAACTCAAGTGATGATAAGGAAGTGATGATAAGTAAATATTGTGGAAATTGCAAGTTAGGTCTAAGACATGCTGCAAAATAGAAGTGAAGACATGTGTCTACCTCAAGAGGTGATAAAGAAGATATCAATTATAACAAACTGTTTTGCCAATGATATTTTCATGCTTTGAGACTCATTTCTGAATAGTAACCTGCTTCATATGATGTTGTACTTGGTGGTGATTATGTGTGCTGGTTTGAATTGCATCCTATGACCGGGGTAATAATATCATTGTAAAGCGCTTAGAGATGATTATCAATCATATTAGGCGCTATATAAATCGAGTATATTATTATTATTATTATGTAGTTTAAAATGCTTTTATCTTGATATTCTTATGAAGATTGATATTTTATCCCATTTTGTTTATATAAATCGGATCACGACGGTATAGGCTGAGCATGGCGACCGCATGTCGGAGACACTGGGCGATGTGTGGCGATACGACTCGATCACGAACCGGTGGTCGCAGGTGGCTGGTCTCAACACGCCGCGCTTCGCTCACGGCGCCGCCGCCCTGGACGGGTTCATCTACGTTGTCGGGGGAAAGATGGGCTGGGCAAGGCGATTCAACGACGTCGAGCGCTACGACCCGGTGAAGGACACTTGGACGGTGATCACGCGGATCAAGGGAAGCTATCTGGAGAAGCCGGTTGTATCTTCACATGAAGGTGCGTTCATTCGTTTCTATTTCATTTGAAGTTGACAAGATTTTTCAAAATGAGATAGACTAAACAAGACAAAAATCACCAACAAATAAGCACGGCGCAGACAGAGCCAACTCGACCCGATCCGACAGGTTTTCAGTCGGATCAGCTCTGTGTGCGTTGCCTCGAGACTCCGATTTTGCTAGTTGGAAGACAATCAGGCCCTTTAAAACATGTTGAATAGACCGCTTCAGTAATGTATGCAAATAATATGCGTATGACGTAAGACTCTCCGTTGGCAAGCATAACAATAGTAACTAGGTCCGGCAAGCTAAGTTTGCCGGAGCTTGCCGGACCTAGTTACTATTGTTAAGCTTGCCAACGGGGAGTCTGACGTCATACGCATATTATTTGCATACATTACCGAAGCGGTCTATTGGCTGCGACTGAATCAGACCGTCTGTGACTTACAGTCGGGTCGGATCTGGTCGAATCGGCTCTGTCTGCGCCGGGCTCAACATGTTTACAGGACGAAATTATTATTAGTGACTTGTCAAATCATTTCACTCGAATGTCAACCGAACCTTTGTCTGGATATCTTGGAGAGGGATGGATATGATAATACTGCGAACAAATTAACACGTTTACGGTGGGACATGACAACCATCAATGGGTGATAGGTGTTGAACTGGTAACTGATAATTTCTGTCATTTTAGTATGATACATTCAGTAAAATACCGGCCAGTGTGTTTGTGTATATTGTGCGAATATTTGATTCAAATCAATAATCTTCAGCAAAACAGGTCGCTGCAAAAAATAAGAGAAGAATAAAGAAGAATGTACAGTCGTAAAATATGCGATGCAAATATTGTCAAGAAATCATTTTTAACTAGATTGATTTTTCTGGCAGGAAAAACTATATGTGAATGGATACTTCTACTGCGACCCGGATATAATGCATAGCTAGACCAAGTGCATACACAATGTTCACCTCTCCTCGAATACCATTGGACGAGATCGCGTAAAATGGCGCGAATTTCAAGCACATAACAAATATTAATTTTCCCGAAGTAATTTTTCAGTGTGTTAATTTTTCAGGTAAATTATACGTGAACGGCTACTTCTACCGTGACCCGGATATAATGCACTGCTACGACCCGGAAGAGAACAAGTGGATTCAAATGTTCAGCTTCCCCCGGATGCAGGGCGACGGGATCGAGAACGCCGTCGTGGTCAGTGACTACGTGTACTACCTCGTCTTCAGGGGATACGATAACTATGTCGTGGTCGTCAACCCACTCACAGGAGAAAGAATTAGAGGTAACATATATAGCAATAATTTGGAATTACATGATCGTAACTATTTATTAATTTCTTACATTATATTTATATTGACTCTGATGACGATATAGAGAACGCCGTGGTGGTCAGTGACTACGTGTACTACCTCGTCTTTAGGGGATACGATAACTATGTCGTGGTCGTCAACCCGCTCACGGGAGAAAGAATTAGAGGTAAAATAGACATAATCTGGAACTACATAATCGTAACTATATACTAATTTCTTACATAATATTTATATTGACTCTGACGACGATATAGAGAACGCCGTGGTGGTCATTGACTACGTGTACTACCTCGTCTTTAGGGGATATACGATAACTATGTCGTGGTCGTCAACCCGCTCACGGGAAAAAGAATAAGAGGTCAAATATACCTAATCTGGAACTGCATAATCGTAACTACTTCATAATATCTTACGTAAATATTTATATTGAGTGATTGACTTTGACGAGATAAAGAACGCCGTGTTGTTTTCGTGTACTACCTCGTTTTCAGGGGATACAATAACTTTGTCGTGGTCGACAACTCGCTCTAGAAAGGACTATATCAGATCATCAGATCATTGTGCAAATGGTGTTTTGGGGGATTCAAACTTTCAAACTTTGTATGGGTTTTGAGTCCACTTTTTAGTGGTCTCGATCATCATAATCATAACCAATGGTCTCGGCCTCGTAAATTGTTAATGTATCCCAGTCTCGGCTTTGATGGACACCCCCACCCCCCCCCCCCCCCCCCCCCTGCTTACACGACTCTCAACCAGTGGTCTCGGCCTCAACAATTTTTGACGGATCTCAGTAACGGCTTCGAAAATTTTTGACGGTGCTACGACAATGTTTTATTCACATTTTAGTTAATGAAGAAGAAAGCAATCAATTAATTTGATGATTTTTTTGTTTTTGCATCAATCTCAGAGAACAAGATGGAGGATGGCAAATACCTGTACTCGTATGGCGCCACGGTGATCGGCGACAAGATCTTCATCGCTGGCGGCAGCCAGCTCGACGCCAGCGTCAACGTCTCCCACCTCCAGTGCTTCGACCCCGCGCTCGATCTCTGGAGCAACATCGGCGAGATCCCCACGCCGCTCTGCGAACACGGCTGCGTCACCATCGAGAAATACATGCCCATCAAGCACTCGTAGATTTGACTTAATTGGGCGCACCCTTGATGCAGCAACGCGGAGAGATATCATGCACGCCACTCTACGAACAATCATCATCGACGAGTGTTTGATGGGCTTATTCTTCGATGATGATGATGATGATGGTGGTGATGATGATGATGATGCACAGCACTTGTATGGCGCCATTTATCTGTTTCGAATCTTCAATGGCGCCCGCTCCTCTGACTGTCAGCCTATAGATGGTATGGATTGCACATTACTCGAAAAGGTGTGTTTTGAGAAAACTGTCACGTTTTTCAGTACTGCGATGAACAATCAGCAGGGAGTGAGTTCCGGAGGCATGGAGCAACTGAAGAGAAGGCACGATCATTCGAAGATGTGACTCGTAATAAGTACAGCTACACATTTCAATGGCGCGCTATGAATGCTACCTTGTCTTGGTAGCCCCTTTAATGAATAACCGGAAAATTCCAGAATCCGAACTGAAGTCGTCAACCAGGAACCCCAGGGTTTCACTCGATAGGAAGGAAGGACAATTATTATACTCCATGTAATCGTGTTTGTGAAGGTGTTCGATTAGCACTGGTTAGCAACATCGGTGAGATCCCAACCGAGCTCTGCTATAATAACTGGCAGATTTAACTCAGAGCGCATAATATTTTTGTAATCTTACATTTCGTAGCTAAAAGGAAAATGATACATTAAGTGCCCTTTCAAGTTTCAGCACTTGGCATTTTCTTTTCTTGTTACGAATTTCGTTATCATTGATGAGTATTGTCCACTCGAAAACTAACTTATTCGTATTTAAATTATAGCATGGTTGGAGAATACATGTCGCACCAAATATATAAAAAAAACATAATTTTGGTCTTCTTTCTGGCATCGTTAATACTTCTTTATGTTCAATCTAAATTAATTATTTTTCATATTGCAAATATTGTCAAATGTCTAAACAATCCATATTATTTTCTCTGAAATGCACTATCGACAATTTAATCAATAAAGTCATGTACTTATTTTTACCAGTCCTTGGCCTCGTTGCAGAAAGAGATGTAATCGATTGTAAAATTGCAATTAAATTAAGCGCAATTAAATGGGGGAACGTGCTCCCAAACGAATAATAATACTAAAGAAATCTTCTAATGCGCCAATTCCAACTTTTTCAAAGTGCTCAGGGCGCAGTTAACTCATATTTACACACAAAAAGAGAAGGGAAAACAAAAAACATGAACATTTGAACATTAGTATGAACAACTTTGATACATAAACATAATTATATAAAAACACAAAATCAAACTACTGGAAATTACTGAAATGCAACTTGGAAGAGGTGAGTTCTCAGACTGATCCTAAAAGATTCTAAGGACGTAATGTTTATATGTGTTGGGGGAGCTCATGAAGGACCCGCATTCGCGAAAGCCCTGTCCCCCATGATAATCACCTGATAATAGGGGTGCGCTTCGTTATTCCGAAGGTTCGTTATTCCGAAGGTTCTTTATTCCGAAGGTTCGTTATTCCGAACACGCAAATTTCGTATACCTGAGGGTTCGTCAATCCTAAAATGAAATAGGGTTCGTTAATCCGAACATTTGTTGCATTATTCCGAAGGTTCGTTATTCCGAAGGTTCGTTATTCCGAGGGTTCGTTATTCCGAAGGTTCGCTATTCCTAAAATGAAATCTGGTTCGTTATTCCGAAGGTTCGTTAGTCCGAAAATAAAATCGGGTTCGTTATTCCGAAGGTTCGTTATTCCGAAGGTCCGTTATTCCGAGGGTTCGTTATTCCGAAGGTTCGCTATTCCTAAAATGAAATCGGGTTCGTTAATCCGAAAATGAATTTGGGTTTGTTATAATGCTATAATTTCATATAAAGAGATAAAATAAACTTAAATGTTTGATTGGTCTGGCCAAGGGAGGGAAAGGGGGAGGGGTATGCTTAATGCAGGGTGTAAATTAGATAAACAAAACACAAATTATAGTATTATAACAAACCCGATTTAATTTTCGGATTAACGAACCCTATTTTATTTTCGGACGACCGGTAATGAACCTTCGGAATAACGAACCTTCGGAGTAACGAACCTTCGGAATAACGAACCCGATTTTGTTTTCGGATAAATGAACCTTCGGAATAACGAACCCGATTTCGTTTAAGGAATAGCGAACCGTCGGAATAACGAACCCTCGGAATAACGAACCTTCGGAATAACGAACCTTCGGAATAACGAACCTTCGGAATAACGAACCTTCGGAATAACTGAACCTTCGGAATAACGAACCTTCGGAATAACGGACTGTAACCGATATTAGAAGTTCTGATGAGAACATCAATTATATACAATTCTCTGTTATAGGATTCTACATTGGGACCATTTGTGTTACAGAATCTAGGAACATTATTCGCTTTATTCCTCTTGGTATTTCCCAACCTATATAATGTAGGTGCCCTTCCTCTTTTAGTAAACCCAACGCTTTCACATCATAATTATACAGCTCCGAATAGCATGACGTACCCATGCATGGGGGAACAAAATTATAATAATGCAAATAATAATATCCATTTTGATATAGAGCTTAATAACCGAAGTCCCAAAGCGCTCGGAGAATTATTACCTTGGCTTTAGCCAAGCTACCCAGTACCCAGTTACTACAGCTGGGTTAAGAGTATCAAATGTGGATAAAGTATCTTACGTGAATATGCATAATTATGTTAATGATATTGTTCAGCATGGTTTTCAAAGATTTGTACATGAATTTAATTATATATATATATATACGTTTATCACGAGTGGTCTGATTTAGAAATGCTTATAATATTTTGTTATCTACTGTCGCCGCGGCATTTAGAAATGCTTATAATATTTTGTTATCTACCGTCGCCGCGGCGCGCCGGCACCCCGGCCGCTACTCTTTGCCTACAAAACATCAACATTACTTTTCCACATATGACACATTTTCATTTCAATACATGAATGCTGGGCCCCGTTGCAGAAAGAGATACAATCGATTGTAAGTTACAAGTAATCGTAAGTCAGATCATGAGTTCTAGATGCGCAAATCTGATTGGTTGAAACGCGCAAATTTTCTGACTTACATTGAATTGTAACTTACAATCGATTGTATCTCTTTCTGCAACGGGGCCTTGTATGTTAATTAGTAAACTATCAAAGTTAGTATATGAGTCGTCATGTTGATTTACTTTTTTGTTGAATTGTGTACCTGCCTTGATTGCTTCGATGTATTATCGTGTACTAGTATATAATTATGTTAATGGTGTTGGTAATTGTGTGTATTGTATATTGCACGGCCTTCTTTAAATTATTCACAATTCAAAATACGGTAAGTACTAAGTACTAATGTTCATGAATATTCGATATCTGTTGATATCGATGTGTTGTTATATGCGGAATGTTATTATTGTCGATCATCACCATGTTTGCGTGAAATGAATACAGTTTGTGTTATAGCAGGAACTTTACAGTTATTAAGTGAATATTTGAAGCTCCGCTTATTCGGTGTGAATCGAAAGCTAAACACACAAATATACGCTAAAACTGCAGTATGAATAATAGGAGATGACTCATGGCTGCCGCTCCAGTTAACACTAATTATTATCTTTAAAAATGCAAAAGTATGTCAATGATCTTGTAACTTTGTTGTCATGTGTAATGTATATTGTTGTTATCACACAATATGTCCATTGGGTATAGTGTGAACATTTCAAGTTAAATGGACGTTATACGTTAAATGAGCCAAAATGCAAAGTGATATTCACTAGCTCATTGCACTGACTTTGTACACGGTTAACTTAACATCTGAATACTTCAATCGTAAATATCTTTGTAACGAAAGGGAAATTGGAAACACCGATACCTGTCCCATCATGCTTCTATAACAAGGTACGAGGGAACCGCTAGAATTCCAGTTGGATTTTGAGGATTCGGACAATGTTACTAGATCCCTTTAAGATTGTGTACCTTAACTGTTTACATTAACGCCATCGAGCTATCTTTATGCTGATAGTTTTGTATTCGCTATTATTAACAAGTAACAGCTCTTTTGTATGCCATTGTAAAGGTTGATGGTTTAGACTCACGTCGTATGGCGAAATGAATAAGGTATGGAATATTCAAATTCCATGTTTACATTTTATTAAAGGGGTAGTTTCGTTTTGGTAGAGAGGGCGCTGCACATCACAATTTTTTTGTGAGGTAATGAAAAACTGAGTGTCGAATTTGAGAGAACATGCAATTTTAATGGCAGAATAAACTTTATTTGGTCAAAATCGGTCCAGAAACGGCTGAAATATCAATAAATATATCTGATCTTATAATTATTTGGGGCCCAAATAATTAGATGATTTTTTTCAAAAAATTAAAAAAATGCTTACACTTTTTAAAAATGTTCAAAAGCGTTTTTTAAATAATTGTTGATGATCTCTCTATTTAATCATTATTTCAATAAAACATCACATGCATAATTTTGTATAAAAAATGGTTGAAACCAATGCCTTTTTAGAGAGCGCCCTCTTGTGTTTTAATGGCTCTTTTTTTAATGATAACAGGCTTTTTACTTAGTCGTTTGTAATTTTGTATACATTTCGAGCATGGTGGAATTATAACTATTAGTTTATAATGTTACTGTCCAGGTTTGGTTACTAAAGTTCAGCCTTACCAAAACTGTACTACCCCTTTAACCTTGTGAATGTCAAATTGCATTAAAAGAATCCACTTGCCAAGTTTACACGAGTGGCGAAACTCAAATTCAAAACTTATCAAAACCAATCAATGGAGTATAGTGTGACTTGAGTCGACTGTGATCCGTTGTTGTTGTTGTTTTTTTTTGTGTTTTTTTTTTGGGGGGGGGGGGCACACCAGTATGTTTTTCTTTGTTTGTTCAAAAAATGTCCCCTTATATGTTTCCTACTGTTTTTTCCCTCCAAATTATTGGGGGCAGGTGCCCCCCCCCCCCCCCCCCCCCCTCCTCCCCCCGTCGCTACGCCACTGACTGTGGTACTCGGAGGGTTCAATAGTTATTTCGGGTTGATGATTCCCTGTAAAGCCATCATCATTAACTACTCGATTCTTGGTCGAGGATTTCCGTTTTGGCTTGAATATAATTATTAATGATGTTCTACATGGAAGAGAAGTGCCTATAATTCACAGATCATTGAACCCCGCATTGAACATTATTGTGACATATGAATTCAGATATTGCTGTCTAATAAAGAAATGTGCGATACGTCATGAGTTCTTTTGCTTTTTTGTGAAATGAAAATGTAATAAATAACTGAATGAGTGTTTAAAAGTGTATGTGTGTAGGTGTGCGTGCTAGCGTGCATGCGTGCGTGTGCGCGTGTTTTTTTGTTTGTTTATGTGTGTGTATGTGTGTGTGTGTGTGTGTGTGATTGTGTTGCATATGTGTTTTTGTGTGTGTGTGTGTGTGTGTGTGTGTGTGTGTGTGTGTGTATATACTACTTGTAAATTATTGTTATGTATCACAGTATTCATAAATCAGGTTGAGACGGGGAAACAGGACATCATAATACAGTTTTGCAGCGTCACAAAAGTAAAACAAAACAAACTTAAATCGTAAAGACATGCAGTTCAAGCTTAACGAAAGTGATCCAGCCTCCTCAAATTATATATAGGCGTATCCAGATATTTATAAAGGGGGGATATAACCCCCCCCCCCCCCTCATTTTATGGATTTTTCAGGAAATCACTGGTGAACAAGCTTATTCTATGACTGGAAATTCATGCGACCCATTGTCCTGACGCCTAATCAGAACTAAAGGAATTGATGGGCTAATGAAAAGAAACAATTAGTATACCTCCGGCGCTTCGCTCCCTCGCATCATCCCCTCCCCCCAACTTCTTAAAACAGATCTACGCCAGTGTCTATAATATTATACACTGCAAATATGGTGTGTAAAGTTGTTGTTTAGCGGTTCGTTATTCCGAAGGTTCGTTATTCCGAACACGCAAATTTCCTATACCTGAGTGTTCGTTAACCCGAAAATGAAATAGGGTTCGTTAATCCGAACATTTGTTGCATAATTCCGAAGGTTCGTTATTCCAAAGGTTCGTTATTCCGAAGGTTCGCTATTCCTAAAATGAAATCGGGTTCGTTATTCCGAAGGTTCGTTAATCCGAAGGTCCGTTATTCCGAGGGTTCGTTATTCCGAAGGTTCGCTATTCCTAAAATGAAATAGGGTTCGTTAATCCGAAAATGAATTTGGGTTTGTTATAATGCTATAATTTCATATAAAGAGATAAAATAAACTTAAATGTTTGATTGGTCTGGCCAAGGGAGGGAAAGGGGGAGGGGTATGCTTAATGCAGGCTGTAAATTAAATAAACAAAACACAAACTATAGTATTATAACAAGCCCGATTTAATTTTCGGAATAACGAACCCGATTTTATTTTCGGATTAACGAACCTTCGGAATAACGAACCTTCGGAATAACGAACCCGATTTTATTTTCGGATAAACGAACCTTCGGAAAAACGAACCTTCGGAATAACGAACCTTCGGAATAACGAACCTTCGGAATAACTGAACCTTCGGAATAACGAACCTTCAGAATAACGGACTGTAACCGTTTAATAACGTTTTGCACTAAATGAACCACACAACTACAGAACTTATCACAACTAGTTTGCATGGGATCGATGAACATGGGATGCCTCGTAGTATGCCAAATATGTCATAATGTGTCATGGGATGTATTTTAGAGTTAACATTCATTGTTTTAATTTTTCATTTTTGGTTTGCGAATTGGAGGGGGCGTCAATGATGTATAGGCGTATATTATATATCATGTATGTGGTCTATACGGACTGAAATACACCTTTATAAACAAAAACGATGCATGAATTAACGTGGTTGAACTTTTTCTTTTGTTTTATAAAGGGGACGTTGTATACATGTGGGGGGATTCCGCGTATGTCCAATGTTTCATCATGTGTCATATAAGATATATCATAGCGTAAACATTGTCTTAATTTTCATTTTTGGTTCGCATATTGGAGGGGGTGTCAGATGTTTATATATGTTGTTTATATGCACTGAAGTACACTGTTATAAATGAAATCAATTTATATATTTACGCTCATACACGTGCTTGAACTTTTTTCGTTTTCTTTTTCAACCGAAAGTGTATTTAATAGGTCAATGACGCACCTATATAATTATTATAGTTATGCGTATGGGTTAAAGTACAAGTGCAGTGTACGGATAGGTACTGTTATCTTATCGGTCACGGTTACTTCCGATTTGCCCGTTTTATGATTTGTTTTGTATATTGATTAAAAGTAATAGCCTGGTCTACCCGAGGAACTAATATGCTTGCTCATATGTTTCCCGTCCACGTAGGATGAAGCTGATATTGTTTGTAAATGTTTATTCCAAGCGCAGATAGTATACTATTTGCAGCTGTGTATGAAGCGGGTGTGGATGAAGACAACATCATATTACATTCGTTCGTCCTTGAATTAGTACGTGAACTATTGCAGCTGATTAACTTTTATTTCTCTGTCGCGCTTCTTGGTCAAGATTTTAGATATATATTGTAAGTATAATATTATAATAACGAGGTTAATATATGTACTGTATATATATATCGTATGGGAGTGAAGTTCCCTATAATAGACCGCTTCTTGTAATGTATGTAAATAATATGCGTATGACGTGGACTCCCCGTTGGCAAGCTTAACAATAGTACGGTATTTTCGCAAACCTGAAGACGACGAGTAGTGGGGTGGTTAAGGGGTCCATGACTGCATTTTGGGGTACGATTGTTTTACTTGGCATACATACTCCTTGGATCAAAAAAAGAAAATTCGTCAAAAGAGACACTCTGTATCTATGCAAATTAGGCCTAATTTCCATAATTGATATACAGAGTGTCTCTTTGGATAAATTTTCTTCTTTTGATCCAAGGAGTTTGTATGCCAAGTAAAACAATTGTACCCCAAACTGCAGTGAACACCCATATTTGTGGTCCCTACTAGAAGAAATGACGTCATTTAGGCGAGAAATTACGTCACTTACGTTCTCTCTCGTCGTCTGGCCAATCTGAGCACTAGTTCATGCCCGATTTCAGGTTCGTCGGAAAATCCAGTGCACCGTCTTCAGAATTACGTAATCAGAGAAGTATCAACATGTATATGTGTGTGTGTGTGTGTTTTATACGTGTGTATGTGTATGTGTGGTGGATTATGTAACTGGTGTATGCGTGTGTGTTTGAATGTGTGCGTGTGTGGCTTTGTGTACGTGTGTGCGCATTTGTGCGTGTGTGTGTGTGTTTGTGAGTGTATATGTGTTTGTTTGTGTTTGTTGGAATGCGAGTGCATGCGTGCGTGTGTGTATCTGCGTATGTGTACGGGTATGGGTTTTTGTTTGAGTGTGTGCGTGTGTTTGTGTTTGTTTGAGTGCTCGCGTGGATGAGTGTGCGTGCGTGTGTTTGTGTTTATGTGGATGTGCGTTTGTGGGTGTTTGTGTGCATTTGTGAGTGTGCATTCATGTGTTTGTGTGGGTGTGTGTTGTGTATCTGTATGCGTATGTGTGGGAGTTTTATTAATGTTGTGTTTGTGTGTATACGCGTGTGTAAGGGTTTGTGTTTGTGTGAGCGCATGTGTGGGGTGTTTGTGTGCATTGTTGTTTGTTTGAGTGCGAGTGCGTGCGTGCGTGCGGGAGTGGATGTTTGTGCGTGTGAGTATACGTGTGTGTAAGTGTGTGTGTGTTTTGTGTGATTGAATGCGTGTATGTGTGTGTGTGTCTGTGTTGGAGTTTGAATAATTCAGTCGGGTCGTGTGTTTGCGCATGTGTATGTTTGAAAGTGTAAGGTGTGTGTGAGTGTTTGTCATGATTGTGTGTAGAAGGGAACGACGTCATTGTGAACGCGCGTTAACTAAAAACGAAAATGGTTCAAAGGCAGCGAACAGGTAGTGAACAGCACGGGTTGACTATATCCAATAGACCGCTTCTGTGATGTATGCAAATAATATTCGTATGACGTATAGACTCCCCGTTGGCAAACTTAACAATAGTAACTAGGTTCGGCAAGATAAGTATGCCGGAGCTTACCGGACCTAGTTACTATTGTTAAACAGTGCCAACGTGGAGTATTACGTCATACGCATATTATTTGCTTATACAGGGTGGCCCAGAAATAACGGAACGGGGTACTTTCCATTATAAAGAAATATACAGACTAGGTTCACTGGATAGATAATCTTTTAAAAAGAACTTTGATATCATCAACAGTAATGTTTTTGTTTGGGTGTTCGGAATAACGAATTTCTTTTAAAAAGATTATCTATCCAGTGAACATATTATCACAATGGCAAATACCCCGTTCCGTTATTTCTGGGCCACCCTGAAACGGTCGTTCTAGGACGGGAAACTCGTTCTCGTTCACATAAGCGAAAACTCCCTAGTAACTAGGTCCGGCAAGCTCCGGCAAACCTAGCTTGCCGGACCTAGTTACTATTGTTAAGCTTGCCAACGGGGAGTCTTACGTCATACGCATATTATTTGCATACATTACAGAAGTGGTCTATTGCGAGGCAAGATAATGTACGGGCATAATAGCACATTGTTGTCGTGCAGCTTACGAACCTTATTGAGACTTGACTTGGGGTTTAAAGGTGCATGTCGGCTTCATAATACCTTTACAAGAATAAGTACAATATAGTTGTAATATTATGCTAAATCAGTTAAACTCTTTTTTTGACCGATATACAGTCTGATGGAGGGACGCATTCGTTTTTCATTCGTAGAATCCAAATTATAGGGCTGTTCGATCTGATTTTGTTTGTGTGTTTCATTCATCCCCATCCGTCAACTGGAAAATGTTCAGACGTTTTGTAAAAGAGGGACTGTCCATTTAAAGTGAAACCAGTAAAGTGTCTAACTCCACACAAATTACTTTAAGCTTCCACATTTCTCTTCTACCGTGTTTTTTGGCTTATGGTAAGAGAGGAATAAAATAGGGTTAGATTTTTTCAAATGCCCCTTTAGTATGACGATATCTATCATTGATAATCATTCAGCTGCCTCAAGAGCGTTTATAAACGGCCATAAACGTCATAGGCGTCATACTGCAAATGTTCGTGTTTTTTTAAACTAGGAAAGCAGTGTTCCTATCCTAATGAAACTTTCACACATCATTCGGACATATCTTACAATGGTTTCGGTTTAGAATTGAAGTCTCAAGTCTCTTTATAAGTTCACTTTACAAGTGCACCTTTATAAGTCGACTATATAGTTAAACCAAAGGTTAACCTTGAACTATGGTTTAACTCAACCATAATTCAGAATACGGGCCAATGTCTACCAGTAATAGTTTTTAGATTTCAAAGCCATTTTGTAAATTATTTAAGAATACTTTATTTCGTGAATGGATAGAACAACATGCATGGTTTAACTAGTCCTGATTCCAGAGAGGGTCTATGTCTACCAATAATAGTTTTTAGATTTCAAAACCGTTAAAAAAAATTATTTTAAATAGTTTTTTGTAAATGAATAGAAAAACATGCAGCGTTTAACTAAACCGGATTCCAGAATACGGGTCTATGTCTATCAATAATAGTTAAAAGATTTCAAATCCATAATGCTAATTATTAAAAAAAATACTTTTCTTATAGAAAAAAACATCTGAAGCACACGATCTCCTAGTTGGACGCATGCCATAGGAAAACAATTAAGCATGTGATGTTATTGTCAATATTTTTTTTGCATAATAGGGTAACTCTACCAAGAACGGGTAAACAGGAAAACCGGCAGTGTGGTAACATTATCTGCCTAAAGTCAGCTGATACTGAATCGTGTCCTGCAAGAAATACACTTTAAATTTACTTTTAAAATGTTTTTATCATAGTCAGTGGCGTAGCTACAGAGGGGTTGGGATACGTACCCCCTCCCCCAAAATAATAAAAACATAAGGGAGATCCTTAGAAAATAAAACCAAAAACAAAAATACTCGTGCCCGAATTATCATCAGTGGAACGCAATTAGTCTGGGCTAAAAAGACTGTTAGACTGTCGTACAACATCGCAAAACAAGCCACGAACCCCCCCCCCCCCCCCAAAAAAAAAAAAAATTTCGTCATGAGCCTGTCGTAGGTCAATTGTTGGTTGTGACCAGGGCTTAAATGGACTAAGTAACATTGTCCAAATCATCAACATCCAATTGGAATTTTAGCGGTTCCCTCATACCTTGTTGTATTCGTATTAACAGTACAATCATGGGACAGGTTTCGGTTTTTCGAATTTCCCTTTCGTTAAAAAGATATTCACTGGATCGAAAACGTGTACAAAGTCAGTGCAATGAGTTAGTGAACATCACTTTGCATTTTTGCTCATTACTCGGTCATATAACGTCCATTTTACTTGAAATGTTCTCACAATACCAAGTGGACATATCAGATAACAGAAATATACGTTGAATTTACCATACATCACCTTTCGACATGTCAACAAAGTTACTAGATCCCTTATTTAGTGTGTATAAACGACAACTTGAAAATCGGGAAAGCCGCACTTCCCTTTCCGATAAATCACCAAACCCTAAAAATAAAAAAAAGATTGACATTGCTATCTATTCTTTGGCTAAAGTATTACCCGATATTGTTGTTATAGCCCCAATACAGGAAACTGGAGCCCTGTGGTAAAGAAAGATAATTATATAGCATTGGCATTATAACATGAACATTACCATAACAATTGTTAACTAAAGTTTATATCGCACCTTATTCCATATATTCCATAGTAGCCAATTTCATATAGGGGGAAGGAGGATTATGATTATTGTAATAATTTATAATAACCGATTAGATCTGGTCTGTTTTCCCCCCTTATAAAGATATACCATAAGTATAATGCCGTGTGTTCTGGAAACATGTACTCAGTTAACTATTAGTATTCAGTGGACTATCTAGACAAACATGTATTTATAAATGTAAAGGTAATGGTAACATCAGCTACGGGGAACACGTGCATCCACCCCCCCCCCCCCCCCCCCCCACTCATAGTTTGAGAAAAACAATATAAAACAAAACGTGTTTTTGTTTTGTTGTAAGGCGCAGACAGAGCTGACTCGACCCGATCCGACTGGTTTTCAGTCGGATCGGCTATGTATGTGTTGCCTCACAACTCCGATGTTGCAAGTCGGAAGTCAATCGGGCCGGATTCAACACGTTGAATCGGCCGCAACTGAATCGGCCGAATGTGGCTTTCAGTCGAGTCGGATCGGGTCGAGTCGGCTCTGTCTGCGCCGGGCTTTAGTAACCTGTACAAACCGAAACAAACATGCATAGTCATTTCACATCATACGATAGGAGTGTACATTTTTGTTTTTCATTTTCATTAGCGAAGCGAGTCGATTTTCATTTGAAGTGAAAAGGATGCGAATTTTCCCAGAAATATCAATGTACGACATAATTTAGCATGTGTACATTCATTGTTTTTCAGATTCCACACCCGTTTACTTTTAGTATTATCAATCTTCCAGCCAAAACCAAAGAGGCCTTGTCATATCACAACAAACAATAGGAGTGTTATTCTATTTGTGTTTTCTTTAGAGAAGCGAATCTGTTTACATCATTGAAGGTAAAAAGGGTACGATTTTCCTTAGAAATGTCAATTTGCGAGTTATTTAGCAGGTGTACACTTATTGTTTTTCAGATTTCTTTTAATAATAAATATTCTTGCAGGCCAAACAAAATAGGTCTTGTCATATCACAACAAACAATTTCACTTGTATTTTATTTAGAGAAGCGAGTCTGTTTTGTATTGGTTAACGTGAAGCTTTTCATTTAAAAATAGCTTAGTTTACATGTCACAACAAAAGATCGGAGTGTTATTTTCTTTCTTTAGAAAAGCAGGCCTGTCTACATTGGAGGTTCATGTGAAACTGTTATAACATTACAGGCGTTTTACAAAATTAAACTTATTCTTCATGTTAGACTTAATTTTAAACTTTATTTCTTTCTCTTAATAAACAGGTTTCTTCAATAGCGAGAGGGGCATTTTCTTCGAAATCAAGCGATATAAGCGAATCAACAAGATGGACGAATACATAACTATGGAAACAAGCACCGTGATTGAAATAATTACAGACGACCTCGGTTTCACAAATGAAACAATGTATCCAGACGATTTCGACGATCAATTCTTGTTCGAAAGCTACACCGAGCGTATCGTCCTCGCCGTTCTCTACTGCATTGTCACCATCGTCGGTGTTGTCGGAAACAGCGTGGTCATTCTCGCTGTTGCGTTCTGCCGACGACTGCGGTCAACGACAAACTGGCTCGTCATCAATCTGGCTCTCGCTGACCTCCTGACCTGCCTTTCACTTCCGTTTGGGGTCACGGCGCTCCTGAGTCGAAATGGTTGGCCGTTACCAGACTGGGTTTGTTCTCTATCCGCAGCCATAGGCTTCGTCTGCATCGGCGTGAGCGTAATGACCCTGGCGCTCATCGCCCACAACCGCTGGTACCTCCTCACCCAGCCCAGGACCAAATTCGTGCGCGTCTACTCGATCAGGAACATACTGATCATGCTCGCGGTCGTGTGGCTGTACGCATTCCTGCTGGTGGTCGCTCCGCACTTTGCAGGACTTGGTCAGCTGGGGTATTCGCCGCAGTACAAGTTCTGCTGGCATGACACGACCGTGCCGACATCGGACTATTACAGCCTCCTCGCGGGACCGGGCTTGATTCTACCGTTTTCCATTTGTATCATCGTCGTCTACGTCCGGATTTACGTGTTTGTGTCCAGGCACAACAAGGTTATGCGAGATAGTGTGCACCACTCGACAGCAAGACCCAATACGTTACCGGCAAACCCCATCCAAACCAAGCAGCAGAAGACCGAGTTTGGGATGACATCCTTAAAGTACACCAAGAAGAATGCCTGGAGGCTGACAGGGTCGCAAAATAACCAGTCCATTTCAAACTGTGACCAGCAAAAAAGCTTTGCAGTAAGTGCGGATTTTGATTCTCTGACAGACAGCGGCGTAACCTACATACAACAGACTTCAACGAATCCTTCGTCTTGCAGCGGTGACGTCGGGACAGCGGGATTTAGCACGGTGGAGCGGCGGAAAAAAGACGACAAGAAGACGCGTTCTCGCCAATACCGTCATCACGTGTCGGTCACGAAGCGACTCTCCATCGTCGTCGTAGCGTTCTTCGTATGCCTTCTCCCATTCGGGATCAGCAGCGTGTTGCCGAACAGCGCCCCGGGAATCCCCTGGACTGGCCTGATGACGACATTCAATTGCTTCTTGAATCCCATCATCTACGCGTGGACCATGCCCGTGTTCCGCCGCGTGATGGCGTGCATCATCTTCTGCCGTTTCCGGAATATCCCGAACCCATCTCGCTTCGTCGCTCGCATTTCACGGTAGTACTCCTTTGACTACTTTTAGCCTTCAACTAGCTGATGAACTCAAATATATCCTTGGATTGGCAAATAAATATATGCTATTGCAGCTTTCATGGACATTACGACTTTATTATTGCACCGTGGATATTAGTATGATCACCACCATGTAAGATATTTCACAAACAAAGATTTAACTATCGAGACCGATACAACGGACAACGTCTTATTTGTTTTGCACTTACATAAAAAAGAAAACATCGATATGACATTCATACTAGTATCTGAATTCTTTATAAGGTCGGGAAATTTTGTATTGATCGGAACTCTTATTTGTTTAATTCCTATTAGACTTGGAGCCCTTTTACACACGAGAAAATTCGTGATTGCAATCACGATTGGAATCATTTTTCACTCCAATCAAGGTATATTTGACCGTGTGAACACAAACTAGAATCAAGAATCGCGAATTTCTAATCGTGATCCAGAGGTGTTTTCTATTCATGATTCACTCAAATCACAGTGCGAACGGTTGTGAACGATTTGGGAGGCGGGGCTGTCGTGACCTTACATGCACTTCCGCCAATAAACCGCGCTCTAATCGCCTCGAGTGCAGCTAGTGCATGTAATGTAATACCAAAGATGGCGCTCAGTTTGATTGACGGGTACACATAAACACGATTGTAATCACAGTTTGCGCGAAGTCTTTTTCCTCGTGTGAAAGCAAGGCAACATAATCACCGTGATTGTATTATTATTATTATTATTGTAAACTTGATTCCAATCATGATTGCAATCACGAATTTTCTTGTGTGTAAAAGGGCTCTTGGATGATTGACACGCATACGACGAGATATACGATTGAAGGGATCCAATAACTTTGTTTACATGTGCACAAACTGGCGAATGGTTGATAACAATGTGCATCTCTGTGATGGGGATTTAAAGGGGTAGTACCACGGGCGTCGATCTGTCATTGATACCCATTGATCAGGGGGGATGATCCATTCATCCATCCCCCCTGATGAATGGGTATTACGTAAGTATTGACGCCCATGGGTAGTACAGTTTTGGTAAGGCTGAACTTTAGTAATCAAACCTGGACAGTAACATTATAAACTAATAGTTATAACTCCATCATGCTCGAAAGGTATACAAAATTACAAACGACTAAGTAAAAAGCCCGTTATCGTTCAAAAAGAGCCATTAAAACACAAGAGAGCGCTTTCTAAAAAGGCATTGGTTTCAACCATTTTTCATACAAAATTATGCATGTGATGTTTTATTGAAATAATGATTAAATAGAGAGATCAGCAACAACTATTTAAAAAACGCTTTTGAAAATTTTGAAAAAGTGCAAGCATTTTTTTAATTTTTTGAAAAAATCATCTAATTACTTGGGCCCCAAATAATTATAAGATCAGATATATTTATTGATATTTCAGCCGTTTCTGGGTCGATTTTGACCAAATAAAGTTTATTCTGCCATTAAAATGGCATGTTCTCTCAAATTCGACACTCAGTTTTTCATTACCTCAGAAAACAATTGTGATGTGCAGCGCCCTCTCTACCAAAACTAAACTACCTTTTTAATATGTCCACTGCATGGGAGATGTGTACAATTCCATGGTAAATAAATGTCATATTACCGAGCAGTGAGCAAAACTGCAAAATCATATTCGCTAACTCAGTGCACAACCTTGTACCTTTTAAAATCATCCAGTAGATAATTAGTTATCTGAATACTTCAATTATACTGTACATATCTTTGTAACAGAAGAGAAATTTGGAAAACCGAACATTGGTAATACAAATACAATGAGTTATGAGAAATTGTACAGATTTTTACAATGTTACTATTATATCTTTTATATTTCATGTTAACATAAACACACAACCATATACCATAATGAACGCATATATGTTCATAATATTAATCAAATGAAATGAAAAAGCTGTATATTTATAACATGTAAATATATATATAAGCTCTATAGGCTATATTATTTAAGAGGTAACAACATGGCGCCTATAAAACACGTGACCACATATTAACCAATCAGAGCGCATACACCTGAAACCGAATTGGCATACTCCGTCTATATACGGCTCTGTTAACGGCTGCCTTTAATGAACACAGCCCTGTAACTTAACGGTTTATATGTTTTACTATAATTAAAACATTGTTGAATTATAACTGTTAGTTTTAATGATAACTGTACAAGTTTTTATACAAATATTCTCTTTAACCAAAACTGTACTATTACTTTAAGATATTAACATTTCCGAGTTAACTCATAATACATTTATTTATTATCGTCGATCCTGAAAAAAAAAATACATTTTTAGTTGATTTTGGTTTCCTTTTAAGCAGAAAGCGATCCGTGTGTGTGTGTGTGTGTGTGTGCGTGTGTGTGTGTGTGTGTGTGTGTGTGTGTGTGTGTGTGTGTGTGTGCATGCGTGTGTGTGTGCGAAAAGAAGTGTATGTTGTATGTTATTTATTGACTCATTTGATCATCATTTGAGAACAAATTGCATGAGGGCGTCTAGCTCGGACGTATGACATTTTGTAAACTTTAAATAAAAAGTGTCTACAAGAGATTCGGTGAACGGAAGACAACTATAGACACATAATAGCGAAATGTGAACAGATTTTTATAATCCAACAAAGTATTATGATTTTAAGCTCTTATTACAAAATTGAAAGAAATTCACAAAATTTCACTTTTCATGAAAATGCATACGTAATCCCCTTTTTAAATATTCAGATATTTTAGAGAAGAGTAGATTTTGCATGCGTTTTGGGTAAAACAAGTTGTCTAGTGATACCAAAGAAGCATGAACAAATATGTAAATCTCTTTTTTTTTAAGTCAGTGTAAGATTGTAGCATCGCATATTTTGGCAAATTGCAATCTATATGGAGGGCGGAAAACAAAACTAGTCTTGACGAACTTATAAAGAATGGAAACTCCAAATGTACTCAAACTTTCTCTATTGAGTTTCTATATAAAGATATTGCAATAATAACAACAATAATATACTCGGTTTACGCTTAAATCCACATTAATACTGGGGAGAACTTCCCCTTCAAACTTTCGAACGTCACTTGATTAGTGCAGATCCCAGTAAAATACGTTTTACGGCCCGTTGTATGTACCCTGCAAATGTTCAATTTAAAATGCTAATAAATATATTTCCGTTCATAAAAACCATCGTAAGTGGAATCTTTTCTTATCTTATACGTCACTGTACAAATAAGGAAGCAGATCACTATACTGTGCTGGTGTACCGATTTTAACACACATAGATAACGCAATATGTTTTTTCGACATTGCAAGTTCATTAACTTATAAAGGTAAGTCCATTTAGCAATAAGATGATTTGTGTCTAAACCTTGGTCACACTGACTGAACGTTTTATAACATTTTCGAGGGCTAATATTTATAATATGGAGGGCTGATTGTGTGTAATAAGTGTGGCAAGATTGGTAGAGCGCTCGCTTTCCAAGCGGGAGATCCCTAGTTCGAACCCGGAGTATGCCCATCAAGTTTGTCCTTCAGCAAGACAATTAATCAATATTGCTGATCTCTACCCAGGTGTATAAATGGGAACCCGGTAGGAGGTGAAAGCCTTTATGTGAACAATGAGCCGCTTGGAAGGAATGCTCCACAGGGAATGGAGATGGTGCACACAATGTTTGCTGGTTTGCATTGTATCCAATGTGACCGGAGTATATAGTTGTAAAGCGCCTAGAGATGATTATCAATCACATTAGGTGCTATATAATTCGGGTAAGTTATATTAATATAAATGAATTGATGAAAATGTTAATTTGGAATAAAATTTCCAAACATATCTATACGTATACATTTGTACTATAATTTTTGCTGTGTACAGGCTATCGCGGCTATCACCTATGTTAACTGTAACATTTTTCTGAAAAGATAATGGCCCGAATTCTCATCAGTGGCTCCAAAGACTACCGGTAACCAGTTAAACCATTTTGCACCTGCAAACCTATTATCTTGTTGCTATTTGCCACCGTTTATATTATAATTGTTTCCTTTCATTATCTAGTTAATCCCTTGGGTTCTGTTTTTTCATCAGGACAATGGGCCCTTTAAAATTCAGTCATAGTATAGTCGGTCATCAACCACATTGTGTCCTGGAACATCCAGGACAGGACATTGTGACTGGTGACCAGTTAAACTATGACTGAATTTCAAAGGGGGCAAATAGCAACAAGACAATAGGTCTGCAGGTGCAAAATGGTTTAACTGGTTAACGGTAGTCTTTGTCTTTTTAGGCCGGGCTCAAGTTGCGCCACTGATGAGAATTCGGGCCAGTATGTCCGTGTACTTCATCAAATGCATGCATGCTTTATGCCAGTGCGTACATTTTCATTTTCTCTCATTTCCTATAGATTTTGCCTCGTTTGAAATAAACGGAAAGCTAGGGAGCCAATGCCGACTGTAATCAGCACAATTTGAAGAAAGATGCGTGGTCTGCGTGGTCACTGCATGTGATTCTCCCAGGAGCAGTATGACACTGTAATTCTAAAGATCGACTCTCGCTACCGTGTGCACATTTCCGAATTTGAAGACTTGCGGTACCGTGTGCACATTTCCGAATTTGAAGACTTGCGGTACCGTGTGCACATTTCTGAATTTGAAGACTTGCGGTAGCGTGTGCACATTTTGAATTTGAAGGATTGCGGTGCCGTGTGCACATTCCGAATTTGAAGACGCTGTACATATTTAAATTAAAGCAGCAAGTTAAATGTGGAGCCACGACAGGATTACTGTGTCGGAATTCTAAGCAGTGACCTCTATAGCCTGGATTCTTGACTGACGTTCAATCAACTATCTATCACACCCGACCTTGGCGACATTAGTCGGTTGTTAAACCGTAGCCGTGGGACCAGATATTTACAGATCATTTTGCTTCTTTGAAAAAGTTTGAAAAATGTTGAATCGCGCGATGACCTTCTTCGCTGTGTGCATCAGTGTGGTGATGTGCTTTGATGGACGGTCCGAAGCAGCATCAAGAGCGTCTTTTCAGCGCAATGATTTGGCTTTAACACCGCCTGAAACAGCTCGAAATGAAATGAGACATGCAACTGAGAACTGTACCCTGTACGCAGCTGAGAAACGCGTCGACTGCAGTAACAGACATCTCACATTTGTACCCAGCGATCTACCACCGGATACAATGTCTCTTGACTTATCTGGAAACTTAATTCAGACTTTGTGGAATAACTCCTTCAGTCGATACATACATTTGACTAGTTTGGAGCTTTCTTTCAATAATCTAAGTAGGATTGAACTTGCGGCATTCAAACCCCTTACAGAATTGATCGAACTCGATCTTGCTGCTAATCAACATCTTCGCCTAAGTTACGGAATATTTGCATGGCCTAATAAACATCTTCAGTACTTGCAAATGTCCTTTTGTGAATTGACATCGTTACCAAGTGACATCGTGGAATCCTCTAACTTTATAACACTGAATCTGTTGAGCAATAATTTAACATCTGTAAACTGTACTACCTGTAAAATGCAAGAAAACGGATCTATATATTTGTCCTTCAATCATTTTCAATCCCTTACTCCCGAAACATTTACGTTAGATTGCTACTGGGACTCCCTTGACATTAGCTACAACCCGATTCAATCAATCGATCCACGTGTCATCGCCTCTCTACGTGTCCGGTCTCTTTCATTTGGAGGAAACAACATTTCGTCTACGGCATGGACTCATTTTCTGGAAGGCGTTGCCAGATCCAGTATAGAGGTCCTACGTATGTATGTTTATGGTATGGACCAAATTCCATCGGATTTCTTTGACGCCTTAGCCGATTATTCATTAAGTAAGCTGTTTTTGATCTTGGACGATAAATTGCAACTTTATCCGAACGTATTTATGAAGCTGACAAAAGTATCTAGTATACATTTAGATAAACATATCGAGACATTGAGGCCCGAGTATTTCTTTGGCATGACTGGCCTTAACGAACTCTATCTGGATTTCAGTTCAATCAGTTCAATAAACTCTTACTCTTTTTGGGACGTGAATCTGACGACGCTAGATCTATCTGGAAACAATTTGATAGAAATAAAACCATTTGCATTTTCTGGTTTGAACAACTTAGCTATACTAAATTTGGAACGAAATTTAGATATAGAAGGTGTACATTTGGATTCTTTTGCAGTACTTCAAAACTTGCGCACATTAAACCTTGCTGAGAGTGGGATGTTACTATCGTTTACGATGCAGTTGCCCAATCTGATATTCCTCACACTTGAAAGTACGAAGATCTCTACAGGTTGCTTAAATCCAGGAAAAACCTTTAAGTTCACTCGTTTTCTTGAGGTGCTTGACATGTCCGATTCATCCATCGATTCTCATGACCTACGAAACGATATCCTGAACTTGTCATTGTTTCAGGGACTGCATTCCTTACGCTCTCTTGACCTGAGAGAAAATTCATTTTATGAGCTACCTTCCGGAGTATTTCAGGATTTATGGTCTTTAAAAGAGCTATATCTGAGTACATGTGAAATAAGATCCATCGAATCGGGTGCTTTTAAGAGATTGGAATCACTCCAGACATTATTTCTACAAAATAACAATATTCAGAATTTCCAACCGGCTTCGTTAAATGACTTGCAAAAACTATCAATATTCCATGCTGATAATAACGAACTAAGCAGTCTCGATCAAAACTTCTTCAAAAACAATTAATTCCTTACCAACATTAAACTGTCAAATAATCATTTAGCAGGCTTCAACAAAAGTACCTTGGACCCTGTTTGGTCGTCTTTACAGTCGATCGATATATCTGGAAATCCACTAGTCTGTGATTGTCAGATCCGTTGGTTAGTTGACTGGTTTCGCGGTTCTCTGCAGATTCAAGGTGAAGGTGAAACCATTTGCTCCCCCGCGTCGGCCACGTTGGAACCGTTTCGCGGGAAACCCCTGTGTGACACAAACGCTACACTTTACGCTGCTATTACTGTGTGTGGATTAGCAGTATTGGTCCTTCTAGCGCTGATGTACCACAACCGCTGGCGTCTGAAGTACAAGTTTTTTCTTCTGAAACTGGCTTTGTTAGGCTACAAAGAGATGCAGGATGCTCGCAATCCAGAGGACTTTGACTTTGACCTAAATGTCATCTTCACTGATGAAGGCGAGGAGTGGGTACAAATGCAACTGCGACCCTTCGTCGCAGAGAGCTGTCCACATCTGGCTAGGAATGTGTTTGGAGATGAAGACCTCTTCCTTGGCATGCATGTTATTGATGCTGTTCTCCACGCGGTGGAAAATAGCTTCAAGACCCTGATCCTCATCAGCGCGGCAGCTGTCAACGACCAGTGGTTCATGACCAAGTTCTGCATCGCTATCAATCACGTGAACGATGCCCAGACAGAAAATGTCCTCCTGGTCTTCTTGGAGGACGTCGACGACGATGAACTTCCGTTTCTTGTTAGGCTTTTTCTGACTGACCACGGAACATATCTCCACTGGACCAACGATGACACAGGGCAAATATACTTCTGGAAAGAACTGAAGAAATACTTGAGCGTAAATCGAAGGACCGATCGACGGATCCCAGTTGAGTAAGCCGTGAAACAACAATATGTAGTTAAGTATGTATGACAAACACTGTCAGCTTTGAAGAATATTAAGACTCATCGTAGAATTCTCATTAATGGCCCGGTCAGATATCAACGGATATCGGAAACGTATGCCCAACCAATAGACAATTTGCGAAATTAAATTATCCGGTGATGAAAGTCGTCTCCATTGCTTCATGTACAAAACATAGAACAACGTACATCACCGGACAAGGAACGGACAAGAAACGTATAGAACGGATGGAAAATTTAGCTCTCCGTTTTACATCCGTTTGCGCAATCCGTTGATATGTGACCGGGCTATAAGTAAGAGCCATAACTTCGTATAATGGTTATAATGTAGGCATCACATATCTTGTGAACTGTACCTTAAAATATAACAGTGAACACAATCGTTAGATTTTCGTCAGGAACTGAAGAAAATATTTGATGGTAAATTATAGGACTGATGGAACAGTCCAAGATTGATTCGTTAATAGTATTACTCTGATTTAAAGGGATAGTTGAGTTTTGGTAGAGAGGGCGCTACATAAAAATGTTTTTTTGTGAGATAATGAAAAACTGAGTGTAAAATTTGAAAGAGCACATTATTTTAATGACAGAATAAACTTTATTTGATCAAAATCGGTTCAGAAACGGCTGAAATATCCATAATCATAGCCATTTGTAATAAATGTGTGGCCCCACACTTATTCGGTAATTTTAAACCAGCCTGGTTGAACCAATGGTTGAAACCGATGAGTGTTTAGAGAGCGCCCTCTTACGTTTTAACGGCTCTTTTTGAATGAAAACATGATCTTTACTAAGTCATTTGTAATTTTGTGTTCCTTTCTAGTTATAAATATTAGTTTGTAATGTAATGATGCAGGTTTTGGTTACTAAAATTCAGTTTGACCAAGACTGTACTCTCCTTACCAGAACTCAACTATCCCTTTAATGGTCTTACGGTAGATATTACCATTACAGAGCAATTTGAACACTACTTTTGGAAAACGTATTATTAATTCTCGAAGTTGATTTCATATCTTTTGGTTTTTCGTCAAGATGTATAAAGCTTCAACAAACGACCGTTGGAAAGGGTTTCATATTTCGGCGTACAAGGTAAATGGAGGTTGAGGCGGGGGCTAGGGGCTGCAACCCCTCCCCTCTCCTCGATATACGACAGTTTTGAAAACAGCAATATGCGGACAAAAAGCGTCTCAAAGTCGTACAAGCTCACCAAATGTTTGAAATATAATTTGGATAATCCAATCTAGATTCATGATTTCTCAAAATTGTTATTACAATTTTGTATGCTGCCCTCTTAGTGGACTCTTTGCTTAATCTGTGATATCACAGAATAACTACAGTACTCCATTGTAATTTTAACAAAAAACATCACTAAAGTTCACTTTTCATGAAAATGCATCATCCCTCTTCTCAATTTATTCAGATATGTTATACAGGGTGTCCCAGAAAGAATGCAACACGATCGTTAATTTCATCAACATCATCGACCAAATGTCATTGTTTTTTGTTTGATTGGGTAGAACATTCTTTTTCCAACAAAATGATACCATAAGCATTGATTTTGGGTAAGGCGTTTGGATCGTAGGGCCATATTTCTGAGGCAATGTCGTTTCCTAAATGTGCTACTTTTTCGTCTCCAGCGATCCTCTGAACACTGAGACATTCTCGCCCCACAGCCTCCCATAGACAGAAGAACCGCATGACTGCTCTCCCTTTGATAAAGAAGACAATGTTGCGTAATCGAGTATCCCATATGGTATGGCTCACATGGTCTCCCTTATCAAAGGGAGAGCAGTCGGGGAGCAGTCATGCGGTTCTTCTGTACAGCTAGTTCTATGGGAGGCCGTGGGGCTAGAAAGTGTCAGTGTTCCGAGGATCGCTGGAGACGGAAAAGTAGCACATTTGTGACCCGTCCTACGTAGAAGAACCAAAAGTCGACAAAGTTGATTTTCTGGATTTGTATTTAGTTCGATTCAGCAATATCTAAGCTTTAATATGATATAAAGTTTGTCTCATAATGATTCTGCAACGCGGAGTTATTGACGCTTTTCTAAGGCAAATATTGAACGGTCTGGAAATAAGATGCCGAGAAAATAACTCAAGAAACTTTACATCCATTTCGAAAGTGAAATTAGCGTTTTAAGCAGGTCATAAATGAACCGATTGCATGAATAGAATGTCGTAGCAACCTTTATTAAATTTTCTTGAAAACTTGCATATCAGTAAATATGTATGATATACACCTTCCCTCCAGAAACTGTTGAATATTATCCATGCATTGTAGAGATATGAACAGATTTAATTACAATTTAAGTGGGTTTGGAACGATAAACTGTACACATCGAGCACATGATACAATAGCGAGCACTTTCAGGTAACCAAAGGGGCTCCGCTCTGGCTCTGGTTATTGTTCGATTAATCGGTATTGACTGGCAGTTTGATTTTAGGAATGCAAACTTGCGTCTGGTGCGTAATGTAAAAACTATTACAAAGAACAGTATGTTGATACGTGAAAAGTAAAACGGGGTATCGAAGCTAGACATTTTGGAGGGGGAGGCCCCAGGTACCAAAGGGGGAGAGGGGGGATCCGTTGGTACAGGGTTTGTTTTCGTTCTTTTGGCGGGGATGCCCGGGGATGTCCCTTAGAAAATTTTGAAACAGGTGTCTAAGTAACGGAGGCGAGCCTCGGTCAACTTCAAAATGAGGGTATATAAAAGAGTGGAATTG